>ML379112.1:7264-28143 GCA_005239525.1 Nicotiana knightiana | reverse complement strand
CCATGGTCCAGGCCGGACGCCTTGGTATGGAGCTGGTACCGGATCGCATGATATTTGTCCGGGACATCAAATATGACCCAAGGAACCATAACCAACGCTACGAAATGATCAAGTTACATTTTTTGGCATTTTATGCCAATTAAACTGGAATTCCGCCAGTCGCGCATGTATTATCGCCATCCGCGGTCCAGGCCGGACGCCTTGGTATGGAGCAGGTACCGGATCGCATGATATTTTTGTGGGACATCAAATACAAACCAAGAAACCATAACCAACTCTTCGAAAGGATCGAGTTACATGTTTTGGCATTTTATGGCAATTAAACTGGAATTTCGCTAGTCGTGCCTATATTATCGCCTACAATGGTCCAGGCCGGACGCCTTGGTATGGAGCTGGTACCGGATTGCATGATATTTCTCCGAGACATCAAATACGACCCAAGGAACCAGAACCAACGCTTTAAAATGATCAAGTTACATTTTTGGCATTTTATGGCAATTAAACTAGAATTCCGCCAGTCGTGCATGTATTATCGCCTGCCATGGTCCAGGCCGGACGCCTTGGTACGAAGACAGTACCGGATGTCATGGTATTTGACTGGGACATCAAATATGACCCAAGGAACCGTAACCAACCTTTCAAAATGATCAAGTTATATTTTTTGGCATTTTATGGCAATTACTTTGGAATTGCGCCGGTCGTGCCTGTATTATAGCCTGCCATGGTCTAGATCGGACGCCTTGGTACGGAGCTGGTACCGGATAACATGTCCGAGACATCAAATACAACTCAAGTAACCATAACTAACGCTTCGAAATGATCAAGTTACATTTTTTGGCATTTTATGGCAATTAAACTGGAATTCCAATAGTCGTGCCAGTATTATCGCCTACCATGGTCCAGGCCGGACGCCTTGGTACAAAGCCGGTANCGCCAGTCGTGCCTTTATTATAGCCTGCCATGGTCTAGGTCGGACGCCTTGGTACGGAGCCGGTACCGGATAGCATGGTATAATTCTGGGACATCAAATACGACCCAAGTAACCATAACCAACGCTTCGAAATGATCAAGTTACATTTTTTTGGCATTTTGTGGAAATTAAACTAGAATTTCATCAGTCATGCCTGTATTATCTCCTACCATGGTCCAAGCCGGACGCCTTAGTACGCAGCCGGTACCAGGCCGCATGATGTTTGACCGGGACATCATATATGACCTAAGAAACCATAACCAACGCTTCGAAATGATCAAGTTACATTTTTTGGCATTTTATTGCAATTAAACTGGAATTCCGCCGGGTGTGCTTGTATTATAGTCTGCCATGGTCTAGGTCGGAAGCCTTGGTACAGAGCCGGTACCGGATAGAATGGTATTTGTCCGGGACATCAAATACGACCCAAGTAACCATAACCAACGCTTCGAAATGATCAAGTTACATTTTTTTGGCATTTTGTGGAAATTAAACTAGAATTTCATCAGTCATGCCTGTATTATCTCCTACCATGGTCCAAGCCGGACGCCTTAGTACGCAGCCGGTACCAGGCCGCATGATGTTTGACCGGGACATCATATATGACCTAAGAAACCATAACCAACGCTTCGAAATGATCAAGTTACATTTTTTGGCATTTTATTGCAATTAAACTGGAATTCCGCCGGGTGTGCTTGTATTATAGTCTGCCATGGTCTAGGTCGGAAGCCTTGGTACAGAGCCGGTACCGGATAGAATGGTATTTGTCTGGGACATCAAATACGACCCAAGTAACCATAACCAACGCTTCAAAATGATCAAGTTACATTTTTTTGGCATTTTATGGAAATTAAAATAGAATTTCATCAGTCGTGCCTGTATTATCGCCTGCCGTGGTCCTGGTCGGACGCCTTGGTACGGAGCCGGTACCGCGTCTCATGATATTTGACGAGGACATCAAATACGACCCAAGGAACCATAACCAACGCTTCGAAATGATCAAGTTGCATTTTTTGGCATTTTATGGCAATTAAACTGGAATTCCGCCGGTCGTGCTTGTATTATAGCCAGCCATGGTCTAGGCCGGACGCCTTGGTAAAGAGCCGGTACCAGATAGCATGGTATTTGTCCGGGACATCAAATACGACCCAAGTAACCATAACCAATGCTTAGAAATAATTATGTTACATTTTTTTGCATTTTATGGCAATTAAACTGGAATTCCGCCGGTCGTGCTTGTATTATAGCCAGCCATGGTCTAGGCCGGACGCCTTGGTAAAGAGCCGGTACCAGATAGCATGGTATTTGTCCGGGACATCAAATACGGCCCAAGGAACCATAACCAATGCTTAGAAATAATTATGTTACATTTTTTTGCATTTTATGGCAATTAAACTAGAATTTCGTCAGTCGTGCCTATATTATCGCCTACCATGGTCCAGGTCGGACGCATTGGTTCGTAGCCGGTACCGAATCGCATGATATTTCTTCGGGATATCAAATATAACCCAAGGAACCATAACCAACGCTTCGAAATGATCAATTTACATTTTTTGTCATTTTATGGCAATTAAACTGGAATTCCGCCAGTAGTGCCTGTATTATCTCCTGCCATGGTTCAGAAAGGATGCCTTGGTAAGGAGCCGGTACCGGATCACATGATATTTCTCCGGGACATCAAATACAACCGAAGAAACCATAACCAACGCTTCGAAATGATCAAGTTACATTATTTGGCATTTTATGGAAATTAAACTGGAATTCCGCGAGTTGTGTATGTCTTATCGCCTGCCATGGTCCAGTCCAGACGCCTTGGTATGGAGCCGGTACCGGATCGCATGATATTTGTCTGGGACATCAAATACGACCCAAATAACCATAACTAACACATCTAAATGATCAAGTTATATTTTTTGGCAATTTATGGCAATTAAACTTTAATTCCGCCAATCGTGCCTGTATTATCGCCTGCCATGGTCCAGGCCGGACACCTTTATACGGAGCCGGTACCCGATCGCATGATATTTCTCCGGGACATCAAATACGACCCAAGGAACCATAAGCAACGCTTCGAAATGAACAAGTTACATTTTTGGCATTTTATGGCAATTAAATTCGAATTCTGCTAGTCATGCCTATATTATCGCCATCCATGGTCCAGGTCGGACGCCTTGGTACGGATCCAGTACCGGATCGAATGATATTTGTTCGGGACATCAAATAAAACCCAAGAAACAATAATCAACTTTTCGAAAGGATCAAGTTACATTTTTTGGACTTTTATGGAAATTAAACTAGAATTCCGCCAGTCGTGCCTGAATTATCGCCTGCCATGGTCCAGATCGGACGGCTTGGTAAGGAGCCGGTACCGGATCACTTGATATTTCACTGGGACATCAAATACGACCCAAGGAACAATAACCAACGCTTCGAAATGATTAAATTACATTTTTTGGCATTTTATGGCATTTAAACTTGAATTCCGTCAGTCGTGCATATATTATCGCCTGCCATAGTCCAGGTCAGACGCCTTGGTACGGAGCCGGTACCGGATCACATGATATTTCTCCGGAATGTCAAATACGACCCAAGGAACCATAACCAATGCTTTGAAATGATCAAGTTACATTTTTTCGAATTTTATGGCAATTAAACTGGAATTCCGCCAGTCGTGCCTGTATTATCGCCTGCAATGGCCCAGGCCGGACGCCTAGGTACGGAGCCGGTACTGGGTCGCATGATATTTGTCCGGGACATCAAATGCGACCCAAGGAACCATAACCAACGCTTCAAAATGATCAAGTTATATTTTTTGGCATTTTTTTGCAATTATACTTGAATTCCGCCAGCCATGCCTGTATTAACCCCCGCCATGGTCCAGGTCGGACTCCTTGGTACGGAGCCGGTACCAAATCTCATGATATTTACCGAGACATCAAATTCGATCCAAGGAACCATAACCAACACTTCAAAATGATCAAGTTACATTTTTTGGCATTTTATGGCAATTAAACTGGAATTCCGCCAGTCGTGCCTGTATTATCGCCTGCCATGGTCCAGGCCGGACGCCTTGGTACGGTGCCGGTACCAGATCGCATGATATTTGTCCGGGAAACAAGATACGATCCAAGGAACAATAACCAACGCTTCGAAATGATCAAGTTACATTATTTGGCATTTTATGGCAATTAAACTGGAATTCCTCCAGTCGTGCCTGTACTATCGCCATCCATGGTCCAGGCAGGACGCCTTGGTTTGGATATAGTACTGGATTGCATGATATTTTTCCGGGACCACAAATATAACCCAAGAAACCATAAGCAACTCTTCGAAAGGATCAAGTTACATTTTTTCACATTTTATGGAAATTAAACTAGAATTCCGCCAAGTCGTGCCTGCGTTATCGCCTTCTATGGTCCCGGCCGGACGCCTTGGTACGTAGCCGGTACCGAATCGCATGATTTTTTTCTGGGAAATGAAATACAATACAAGGATTCATAACCAATGCTTCGAAATGATCAAGTTACATTTATTGGAATTTTTTGCAATTAAACTGGAATTCCGCCAGCCGTGTATTACCTGCCATAGTCCAGGTCGAATGCCTTGGTACGGAGCCGGTACCGAATCACATGATATTTCTCCGAGACATCAAATATGACCCAAGGAACCATGACCAACGCTTCGAAATGACCAGGTTACATTTTTTGGCAATTAAATTGCAATTTCGCCAGTCGTGTCTGTATTATCGCCTACCATGGTCCAGGACGGACGCCTTGGTACGGAGCCTGTATTGGATCGCATGATATTTCTCCAGGACATCAATTACGACCCAAAGAACCATAACCAACGCTTCAAAATGATCAAATTACATCTTTTGGCATTTTATGGCAATTAAACTGGAATTCCGCCAGTCGTGCCTGTATTATCGCCTGCCATGGTCTAGGCCGGACGTCGTGGTACGTAGCCGGTACCGGATCACATGATATTTCTCCAGGACATCAAATACGACCCACGGAACCATAAACAACGCTCTGAAATGATCAAGTTACATATTTTTGGCATTTTATGAAAATTAAACTGGAATTTCGATAGTCGAACCTCTTATTATCGCGTGCCATGGTACAGGCCGGACGCCTTGGTAAGGAGCCAGTACCGGGTTTNTGGCATTTTACGGCAATTATAGTGGAATTCTGCCAGTCGTGCCTGTATTATCGCCTGCTATGGTCCAGGCCAGACGCCTTGGTACGGAGCCGGTACCAGGTCGCATGATATTTGTCTGGAACATTAAATATGACCAAGGAACCATAACATATGCTTCCAAATGATCAAGTTATATTTTTTGGCATTTTATGGCAATTAAACTGGAATTCCGTCAGTCGTGCCTCTATTATCGCCTGCCATGGTCCAGGCCGGACGCCTTGGTACAGAGCTGGTACCGGATCGCATGATATTTTTCCAGGACATCAAATACGACCCACGGAACCATAACTAACGCTCTGAAATGATCAAGTTACATATTTTTGGCATTTTATGGCAATTAAACTGGAATTCCGACAGTCGTGCATGTATTATCGCCTGCCATGGTCCAGGCCGGACGCCTTGGTACGGAGCTGGTACCGGATCGCATGATATTTGTCCTGAACATCAAATACGACCCAAGGAACCATAACCAACGCTTCGAAATGATCAAGTTATATTTTTTGGCCTTTTATGGCAATTAAACTGGAATTCCGTCAGTCGTGCCT
Source organism: Nicotiana knightiana (assembly GCA_005239525.1). Lineage (NCBI taxonomy): Eukaryota > Viridiplantae > Streptophyta > Magnoliopsida > Solanales > Solanaceae > Nicotiana > Nicotiana knightiana. Next base: position 22,428 of record ML379112.1, on the reverse strand, counting down.
CTATTATCGGCTGCCATGGTCCAGGCCGGACGCCTTATTACAGAGCTGGTACCGGATCGCATGATATTTTTCCAGGACATCAAATCCAACCCACGGAACCATAAAAAATGACCTGAAATGATCAAGTTACATATTTTTGGCATTTTATGGTAATTAAACTGGAATTCCGACAGTCGTGCATGTATTATCGCCTGCCATGGTACAGGTCGGTCGCCTTGGTACGGAGCCGGTACCGGGTCACATGATATTTTTTGGGATGTGAAATATTTCCCATGGAACCATAACAAACGCTTTGGAATGATCAAGTTACATTTTTTGGCATTTTATGGCAATTAAACTGGAATTCCGCCAGTCGTGCTTGTATTAGCGCCTTCCATGGTCCAGGCCGGACGCCTTGGTACGGAGACGGTACCGGATTGTATGATATTTTTTGTGGACATCAAATACGACCCAAGGAACCATAACCAATGCTTCGAAATGATCAAGTTACATTTTTTGGCATTTTATGGCAATTAAACTGGAATTCTGCCAGTCGTGCCTGTATTATCGCCTGCCATGGTCCAGGCCGGACGCCTTGGTATGGAGCCGGTACCGGATATCATGATATTTGTCTGGGACATCAAATACGAGCCAAGGAACCATAACAAACTCTTTGAAATGACCAGGTTACATTTTTTTGCATTTTATGGCAATTAAACTGCAATTCGGCGCAGCCGTNCATGATATTTCTCCAGGACATCAAATACGACCCATGAAACCATAACCAACGCTCTAAAATGATCAAGTTACATAATTTTGGCATTTTATGGAAATTAAACTGGAATTCCAATAGTCACGCCTTTTATTATCGCGTGCCATGGTACAGGCCGGACGCCTTGGTAAGGAGCCGGTACCGGGTCGCATGATATTTGTCCGGGACATTAAATATGACCCAAGGAACCATAACATACGCTTCGAAATGATCAAGTTATATTTTTTGGCAATTAAACTGGAATTTCGTCAGGCGTGCCTCTATAATCGCCTGCCATGGACCAGGCCGGACGCCTTGGTACGGAGCCGGTACCGGGTCGCATGATATTTGTCCGGGACATTAAATATGACCCAAGGAACCATAACATACGCTTCGAAATGATCAAGTTATATTTTTTGGCAATTAAACTGGAATTTCGTCAGGCGTGCCTCTATAATCGCCTGCCATGGACCAGGCCGGACGCCTTGGTACGGAGCCGGTACCGGGTCGCATGATATTTGTCCGGGACATTAAATATGACCCAAGGAACCATAACATACGCTTCGAAATGATCAAGTTATATTTTTTGGCAATTAAACTGGAATTTCGTCAGGCGTGCCTCTATAATCGCCTGCCATGGACCAGGCCGGACGCCTTGGTACGGACTGGTACCGGATCGCATGATATTTTTCCAGGACATCAAATACGACCCACGGAACCATAACTAACGCCCTGAAATGATCAAGTTACATATTTTTGGAATTTTATGGCAATTAAACTGGAATTCCGACAGTCGTGCATGTATTATCGCCTGCAATGGTACAGGCCGGACGCCTTGGTACGGATCCGGGACCGGCTCACATGATATTTTCCGGGATATGAAATATGACCCAAGGAACCATAACCAATGCTTTGAAATAATCAAGTTACATTTTTTGGCATTTTATCGCAATTAACTTGGACTTCCGACAGTCGTGCCTGTATTATCGCCTGCCATGGTCCAGGACGGATGCCTTGGTACGAAGCTAGTACCGGGTCGCACGACATTGTCTGTGATATGAAATATGACCCAAGGAACCATAACCAACGCTTCGAAATGATCAAGTTACATTTTTTCGTATTTTTTGGCAATTACACTTGAAATCCACTAGTCATGCCTGTATTATCCCCTGCCATGGTACAAGTCGGATCCTTGGTACGGAGTCGGTACCAAGTCTCATGATATTTGTCCGAGACATGAAATATGACACAAGGAACCATAACCAACGCATCGAAATGATTAATTTACATTTTTTGGCATTTTATAGCAATTAAACTGGAATTCCTCCAGTCGTGCATGTATTATCGCCTGCCATGGTCCAGTCCAGACGCCTTGGTAAAGAGCCGGTACTGGATCACATGATATTTTTCCGGGACATCAAATACGACCCAAAAAACCATAACCAACACTTCTAAATGATCAAGTTACATTTTTTGGAATTTTATAGTAATTAAACTTGAATCTAGCCAATCGTGCATGCATTATCACCTGCTATGGTCCAGGCCGGACGCCTTGCTACGGAGCCGTTATCGGATCGCATGATATTTCTCAGGGAAATTAAATACGTCCCAAGGAACCATAACCAACACTTCAAAATGATCAAGTTACATTTTTGGCATTTTATGGCAATTAAATTTTAATTCCGCCAGTGGTGCCTCTATTACCGCTTGCCATGGTCCAGGCTGGACGCCTCGATACGGAGCCTGTATCGGATCACATGATATTTATTCGGGACATCAAATATGACCCAAGGAAGCATAACCAACGCTTCGAAATGATCAAGTTAATTGTTTTGGCATTTTATGGCAATTAAATTTGAATTCCGCCAGTGGTGCCTGTATTACCGCCTGCCATGGTCCAGGCCGGACGTCTTGGTATGGAGCCGATACCGAATCACATGATATTTTTCCGGGACATTAAATACAACCCAAGGAACTATCACCAACTCTTCGAAATGGTCAAGTTACATTTTTGTCATTTTATGGCAATTAAATTTGAATTCCGCCAGTGGTGCCTGTATTACCGCCTGCCATGGTCCAGGCCGGGCGCCTTGGTACGATGCCAGTACCAGATCACATGATATTTTACCGGGACATCACATACGACCCAAGGAACCATAACCAACGCTTCGAAATGATCAAGTTAATTTTTTTGGCATCTTATGGAAATTAAACTGGAATTCCGCCAGTCGTGCCTGTATTAACGCCTGCCATGGTCCAGGCCAGACGCCTTTGTACGGAGTCGGTTCCAGATCGCATGATATTTTTCCGGACATCAAATACGTCCAAGGGAACCATAACAAATGCTTCGAAATGATCAAGTTACATGTTTTGGCATTTTATGGCAATTAAACTGGAATTTTTCTAGTCGTGCGTGTATTATCGCCTGCCAGGGTCAAGGCCGGACGCTTTGGTACGGAGCCGGTACCAGATCGCAAGATATTTGTTCGGGACATCAAATATGATCCAAGGAACCATAACCAAATCTTCGAAATGATCAAATTACACTTTAGGGAAATTAAACTGGAATTCCGCCAGTCGTGCCTGTATTATCACCATCTATGGTCCAGGCCGGACACCTTGGTATGGAGCCGGTACCAGATTGCATGATATCGGTCTGGGACGTAAAATACGACCCAAGTAACCATAACCAACTCTTCAAAATGATCAAGTTACATTTTTTGGCATTTTATGGCAATTAAACTGGAATTCGGCTAGTCGTGCTTGTAATATCGCAAGCCATGGTCCAGGCCGGACGCCTTGGTACGGAGCTGGTACTGGATTGCATGATATTTGTCTGGGACATCAAATATGACCCAAGGACCCATAATAAATGCTTCGAAATGATCAAGTTACATTTTATGGAAATTAAACTGGAATTCGGCCAGTCGTGCCTGTATTATTCCCATCCATGGTCCAAGCCGGACACCTTGGTATGGAGCCGANCGCTTCGAAATGATCAAGTTACATTTTTTGGCATTTTATGGCAATTAAACTGGAATTCCGTCAGTCGTGCCGCTATTATCGCCTGCCATGGTCCAGGCCGGACGCCTTGGTACAGAGACGGTACCGGATCGCGTGATATTTTTCTGGGAAATCAAATACAACACAAGGAACCATAAACAACGCTTCGAAATGATCAAGTTACATTTTTTGGCATTTTATGGCAATTAAACTGGAATTCCGCTAGTTGTGCCTATATTATCACCTGCCATGGTCCAGGCCGGACGCCTTGGTGTGAAGCCGGTACCAGATCACATGATATTTGACCGGGACATCACATACGACCGAAGGAACCATAACCAACGCTTCAAAATGATCAAGTTAATTTTTTTGGTATTTTATGGCAATTAAACTGGAATTCCGCCAGTCGTGCCTGTATTATCACCAGCCATGGTCCAGGCGGACGCCTTGGTACGGAGCCGGTTCAGGATTGCATGATATTTTTCCGGACATCAAATACGTCCCAAGGAACCTTAACCAATGGTTCGAAATGATTAAGTTACATGTTTTGGCATTTTATGGCAATTAAACTGGAATTTTTCTAGTCGTGCCTGTATTATCGCCTGCCAGGGTCAAGGCCGGACGCCTTGGTACGGATCCGGTACCAGATTGCAAGATATTTGTTCGGGATATCAAATATGACCCAAGGAACCATAAAAAATGCTTCGAAATGATCAAGTTTCACTTTATGGCAATTAAACTGGAATTCCGCCAGTCGTGCCTGTATTATCACCATCTATGGTCCAGGCCGGACACCTTGGTATGGAGCCGGTACCAGATCGCATGATATCGGTCTAGGACATCAAATACGACCCAAGGAACCATAACCAACTCTTCGAAATGATCAAGTTACATTTTTGGGCATTTTATGGCAATTAAACTTGAATTCCGTGAGTCGTGCTTCTGTAATCACCTGCCATGGTCCAGGCAGGACGCCTTGGTATAGAGCCGGTACCGGATCACATGATATTTCTCCAGGACATCAAATACGACCCACATAACCACAACCAATGCTTTGAAATAATCAAGTTACATTTTTTTGGCATTTTATGGCAATTAACTTGGACTTCCGACAGTCGTGCCTGTATTATCGCCTGCCATGGTCCAGGCCGGTCGCCTTGGTACGGAGCCAGTACCGGGTCGCACGACATTGTTCATGATATGAAATATGACCCAAGGAACCATAACCAACGTTTCGAAATGATCAAGTTACATTTTTTTGCATTTTTTGGCAATTACACTTGAAATCCACTAGTCATGCCTGTATTATTGCCTGCCATGGTACAGGTCGGATCCTTGGTACGGAGCCGGTACCAAATCTCATGATATTTGTCCGAGACATCAAATATGACACAAGGAACCATAACCAACGCTTCGAAATGATTAATTTACATTTTTTGGCATTTTATAGCCATTAAACTGGAATTCCGCCAGTCATGCATGTATTATCGCGTGCCATGGTCCAGTCCGGACGCCTTGGTACGGAGCCGGTACTGGATCACATGATATTTTTCCGGGACATCAAATATGACCCAAAGAACCATAACCAACGCTTCTAAATGATCAAGTTACATTTTTTGGAATTTTATAGCAATTAAACTTGAATCTAGCAAATCGTGCATGTATTATCACCTGCTATGGTCCAGGCCAGACGCCTTGCTACGGAGCCGGTACCGGATCGCATGATATTTCTCAGTAAAATAAAATACGTCCCAAGGAACCATAACCAACACTTCAAAATGATCAACTTACATTTTTGGCATTTTATGGCAATTAAATTTGAATTCCGCCAGTGGTGCCTGTATTACCGCCCGCCATGGTCCAGGCCGGACGCCTCGGTACGGAGCATGTACCGGATCGCATGATATTTGGTCGGGACATCAAATATGAGCCAAGGAACCATAACCAATGCTTCGAAATGATCAAGTTAATTTTTTTGGCATTTTATGGCAATTAAACTGGAATTTCGCCAGTCGTGCCTGTATTATCGCCTGCCATGGTCCAGGCCGGACTCCTTGGTACGGAGCCAGTTCCGGATCGCATGATATTTGTCCGGACATCAAATACTTCCAAGGGAACCATAACCAATGCTTCGAAATGATCAAGTTACATGTTTTGGCATTTTATGGCAATGACACTCGAATTTTTCTAGTCGTGCCTGTATTATCGCCTGCCAGGGTCAAGGCCGGACGCCTTGGTACGGAGCCGGTACCAAAATGCAAGATATTTGTTCGGGACATCAAATATGACCCAAGGAACCACAAACAAAGCTTCGAAATGATCAAATTACACTTTATGGAAATTAAACTGGAATTCCGCCAGTCGTGCCTGTATTATCACCATCTATGGTCCAGGCCGGACACCTTGGTATGGAGCTGGTACCGGATCGCATGATATCGGTCTGGGACATCAAATACGACCCAAGTAACCATAACCAACTCTTCGAAATGATCAAGTTACATTTTTTGGCATTTTATGAAAATTAAACTGGAATTCGGCTAGTCGTGCTTGTAATATCGCCTGCGATGGTCCAGGCCGGACGCCTTGGTACGGAGTTGTACTGGATCGCATGATATTTGTCTAGGAAATCAAATATGACCCAAGGACCCATAACCAATGTTTCGAAATGATCAAGTTACATTTTATGGCAATTAAACTAGAATTCGGTCAATCGTGCATTATTATCACCATCCATTGTCCAGGCCGGACACCTTGGTATGGAGCCGATACCGGATCGCATGATATTTGTCCGGGACATCAAATACGACCCAAGTAACCATAACCAACTCTTCGAAGTGATCAAGTTACATTTTTCGGATATTATGGAAATTAAACTGGAATTCCACTAGTCGTGCCTGGAATATCGCCTGCNGGACATCAAATACGACCCAAGGAACCATAACCAATGCTTCGAAATGATCAAGTTACATTTTTTGGCATTTTATGGCAATTAAACTGGAATTTCGTCAGTCGTGCCTCTATTATCGCCTGCCATGGTCCAGGCCGAACGCCTTGGTACAGAGCCGGTATCGGATCACGTGATATTTTTCTGGGATATCATATACAACACAAAAAAACCATAACCAACGCTTCGAATTGATCAAGTTACATTTTTTGGCATTTTATGGCAATTAAGCTGGAATTCCGCCAGTCGTGCCTGTATTATCGCCTGCCATTGTCCAGTCCGGACGCCTTGGTACGGAGCCGGTTGCGGATCGCATGATATTTGTCTGGACATCAAATATGTCCCAAGGAACCATAACCAATGCTTCAAAATGATTAAGTTACATGTTTTGGCATTTTATGGCAATCAAACTGGAATTTTTCTAGTCGTTCCTGTATTATCGCTTGCCAGGGTCAAGGCCGGACGCCTTGGTACGGAGCCGGTACCAGATCGCAAGATATTTGTCTGGGACATCAAATATGACCCAAGGACCCCTAACAAATGCTTCGAAATGATCAAGTTACACTTTATGGCAATTAAACTGGAATTCCGCCAGTCGTGCCTGTATTATCACCATCTATGGTCCAGGCCGGACACCTTGGTATGGAGCCGGTACCGGATCGCATGATATTTGTTCGGGACATCAAATACGATCCAAGTAACCATAACCAACTCTTCGAAGTGATCAAGTTACATTTTTGGCATTTTATGGCAATTAAACTGGAATTTCGCTAGTCGTGCCTGTAATATTGCCTGCCATGGTCCAGGCGGGACGCCTTGGTACGGAACTGGTACCGGATCGCATGATTTTTGTCCGGGACATCAAATATGACCCAAGGAACCATAACCAACGCTTCAAAATGATCAAGTTACACTTTATGGCAATTAAACTGGAATTCCGCCAGTCGTGCATGTATTATCGCCATCCATGGTCCAGGCCGGACAACTTGGTATAGAGCCGGTACCGGATCGCATGATATTTGTCCGAAACATCAAACACGACCCAAGTAACCATAACTAACTTTTCGAAAATGATCAAGTTACATTTTTTGGCATTTTATGGCAATTAAACTGGAATTCCGCTAGTCCTGCCTGTAATATCGCCTGCCATGGTCCAGGCCGGACGCCTTGGTACGGAGCTGGTACTGCATTGCATGATATTTGTCCAAGACATCAAATACCACCCAAGGAACCATAACCAATGCTTTGAAACGATCAAGTTACATTTTTTGGCATTTTATGGCAATTAAACTGGAATTCCGCTAGTCCTGCCTGTAATATCGCCTGCCATGGTCCAGGCCGGACGCCTTGGTACAGATCCGATACCGGATCATATGATATTTTTATGGAACATCAAATACAACACAAGGAACCATAACTAATTCTTCGAAATTATCAAGTTACATTTTTTGGCATTTTATGGCAATTAAACTGGAATTCCGCCAGTCGTGCCAGTATTTATCACCTCCTATGGTCCAGACCGGACGCCTTGGTACGAAGCCGGTACAGGATTGCATGATATTTGACCGGGACATTAAATATGACCTAAGGAACCATAACCAACGCTTTGAAATGATCAAATTTCATTTTTTGGCCTTTTATGGCAATTAAACTGGAATTCCGCCAGTCGTGCCTGTATTATCCCCTGCCATGATCCAGGCCGGACGCCTTGGTACGGAGCCGGTACCGGATAACATGATATTTGTCCGGTACATCAAATACGAACCAAGTCACCATAACAAATGCTTCAAAATGATCAAGTTACCTTTTTTGGCATTTTATGGCAAATAAATCGGAATTCCGCAAGTCGTGCCTGTATTATCGCCTGCCATGGTCCAGAACGGACGCCTTAATACGGAGCCGATACTGGATAACATGATATTTATCTAGGTCATCAAATACGACCCAAGGAACCATAACCAACGCTCGGAAATGATCAAACTACATTTTTTGGAATTTTATGGCAATTAAACTAGAATTCCGCCAGTCGTGCCTCTATTATCGCCTGCCATGGTCCAGTCCAGACGCCTTGGTACGGAGTCGGTACTGGATTGCATGATATTTCTCCGGGACATCAAATACGACCCAAGGAATCGTAACCAACGCTTGGAAATGATCAAGTTAAATTTTTTGGCATTTTATGGAAATTAAATTGGAATTTTGCCAGTCGTGCCTCTATTATCGCCTACGATGGTCCAGGCCGGATGCCTTGGTATGGAGCCGATACCGAATCGCATGATATTTGTCTGGGACATCAAATACAACACAAGTAACCATAGCCAATGCTTTGAAATGATCAAGTTATATGTTTTTGCATTTTATGGCAATTATACTGGAATTCCACCAGTCGTGCCTATATTATAGCCTGCCATGGTCCAGGTCGGACACCTTGGTACGGAGCCAGTACCGGACCGCATGATATTTGTACGGGACATCAAATACAACACAAGAAACCATAACCAACTCTTCAAAATGATCAAGTTACATTTTTTGGAATTTTACGGTAATTAAACTGGAATTCCGCCAAGTCGTGCATGTATTGTGGCCTGCGATGGTCCAGGTCGGACGCCTTGGTACGTAGTCGGTACTGAGTCGCACGATATTTGTCCAGGACATCAAATACGACCCGAGGAACCATAACCAATGTTTCAAAATGATCAAGTTACATTTTTTAGAATTTTATAGCAATTAAACTGGAATTTTGCCAGGCGTGCCTGTATTATCGCCTGCCATAGTCCATGCCGGACGCCTTGGTACGGAGCCGGTACTGGATAGCATGATATTTCTCCGGGACATAAAATACGACACAAAGAACCATAACCAACGCTTCGAAATGATCAAGTTAAATTTTTTTGCATTTTATTGTAATTAAACTTGAATTCCACCACTCGTGCCTGTATTACTGCCTGCCATAGTCCAAACTGGACGCCTTGGTACAGAGCCGGTACCGGATAGCATGATATTTGTCCGGGACATCAAATACGACCCAAGAAACCATACCCAATGCTTTGAAATAATCAAGTTACATCTTTTGGCATTTTATGGCTATTAAACTAGAATTCCACTAGTCGTACTTGTATTATCGCCATCCATGNATCAAATACGACCCAAGTAACCATAACCAACTCTTCGAAATGATCAAGTTACATTTTTTGGCATTTTATGGCAATTAAACTGGAATTCCGCTAGTCCTGCCTGTAATATCGCCTGCCATGGTCTAGGTCGGACGCCTTGGTACGGAGCTGGTACTGCATCGCATGATATTTGTTCGAGACATCAAATACCACCCAAGGAACCATAACCAATGCTTTGAAACGATCAAGTTACATTTCTTGGCACTTTGTGGCAATTAAATTGGAATTCTGCCAGTCGTGCCTGTATTATCGCCTGCCATGGTCCAGGCCGGACGCCTTGGTACAGATCTGATACCGGATCATATGATATTTTTATGGGACATCAAATACAACACAAGGAACCATAACTAACTCTTCGAAATTATCAAGTTACATTTTTGGCATTTTATGGCAATTAAACTGGAATTCCGCTAGTCGTGCCAGTATTCATCACCTCCTATGGTCCAGACCGGACGCCTTGGTACGAAGCTGGTACCGGATTGCATGATATTTGACCGGGNTTTTTGGCATTTTATGGAAATTAAACTGGAATTCCGCCAGTCGTGCCTGTATTATCCCCTGCCATGATCCAGGCCGGACGCCTTGGTACAGAGCCGGTATCGGATAGCATGATATTTGTTCGGTACATCAAATACGAACCAAGTAACCATAACCAACGCTTCAAAATGATCAAGTTACCTTTTTTGGCATTTTATGGCAAATAAATCGGAATTCTGCAAGTCGTGCCTGTATTATCGCCTGCCATGGTCTAGAACGGACGCCTTAATACGGAGCCGATACTGGATAGCATGATATTTATCCAGGTCATCAAATACAACCCAAGGAACCATAACCAATGCTTTGAAATGATCAAATTACATTTTTTGGAATTTTATGGCAATTAAACTGGAATTCCGCCAGTCGTGCCTCTATTATCGCCTGCCATGGTCCAGTCCAGACGCCTTGGTACGGAGTCGGTACCGGATTGCATGATATTTCTCCGGGACATCAAATACGACCCAAGGAATCGTAACCAACGCTTGGAAATGATCAAGTTACATTTTTTGGCATTTTATGGAAATTAAATTGGAATTTTGCCAGTCGTGCCTCTATTATCGCCTACGATGGTCTAGGCCGGATGCCTTGGTATGGAGCTGATACCGAATCGCATGATTTTTGTCTGGGAAATCAAATACAACACAAGTAACCATAGCCAATGCTTCGAAATGATCAAGTTATATTTTTTTGCATTTTATGGCAATTAAACTGGAATTCCACCAGTCGTGCCTATATTATAGCCTGCCATGGTCCAGGTCGGACACCTTGGTACGGAGCCAGTACCGGACCGCATGATATTTGTCCGGGACATCAAATACAACACAAGAAACCATAACCATCTCTTCAAAATGATCAAGTTACATTTTTTGGAATTTTACGGTAATTAAACTGGAATTCCGCCAAGTCGTGCCTGTATTGTGGCCTGCCATGGTCCAGGCCGGACGCCTTGGAACGTAGTCGGTACTGAGTCGCATGATATTTGTCGAGGACATCAAATACGACCCAAGGAACCATAACCAATGTTTCAAAATGATCAAGTTACATTTTTTAGAATTTTATAGCAATTAAACTGGAATTTCGCCAGGCGTGCCTGTATTATCGCCTGCCATAGTCCATGCCGGACGCCTTGGTACGGAGCCGGTACTGGATAGCATGATATTTCTCCGGGACATAAAATACGACACAAAGAACCATAACCAACGCTTCGAAATGATCAAGTTACATTTTTTTACATTTTATTGTAATTAAACTTGAATTCCACCACTCGTGCCTGTATTACCGCCTGCCATAGTCCAAACTGGACGCCTTGGTACAGAGCCGGTACTGGATAGCATGATATTTGTCCGGGACATCAAATACGACCCAAGGAACCATAACCAATGCTTCGAAATGATCAAGTTACATCTTTTGGCATTTTATGGCTATTAAACTAGAATTCCGCTAGTCGTGCCTGTATTATCGCCATCCATGGTCCAGGCCGGACGCCTTGGTATGGAGCCGATACCGGATCGCATGATATTTTTCTGGGACATCAAATAAAACCCAAGGAACCATAACGAACTCTTCGAAATGGTCAAGTTACATTTTTTGGCATTTTATGGCAATTAAACTGGAATTCCGCCAGTCGTGCTTGTATTAGCGCCTGCCATAGTCCAGGCCGGACGCCTTGATACGGAGACGGTACCGGATTGCATGATATTTTTCATGGACATCAAATACAACCCAAGGAACCTTAACCAATGCTTCGAAATGATCAAGTTACATTTTTTGGCATTTTATGGCAATTAAACTGGAATTCCGTCAGTCGTGCCTCTTTTGTCACCTGCCATGGTCCAGGCAGGACGCCTTGGTATAGAGGCGGTACCGGATCTCATGATATTTTTCCAGGACATCAAATACGACCCACACAACCATAACCACTGCTATGAAATGATCAAGTTATATTTTTTTGGCATTTTATGGCAATTAAACTAGAATTCTGACAGTCGTGCCTGTATTATCGCCTGCCATGGTCCAGGCCGGACGCCTTGGTACGGAGCAAGTACCGGGTCACACGACATTTTCCGTGATATGAAATATGACCCAAGGAACCATAACCAACGCTTCAAAATGAATAAGTTACATTTTTTGGCAATTAAACTTTAAATCCGCTAGTCATGCCTGTATTATCGCCTGCCATGGTCCAGGTCGGATCCTTGGTACGGTGCCGGTACCAAATCTCATGATATTTGTCCGGGACATCAAATACAACCCAAAGAACGATATCCAGCGCTTCTAAATGATCAAGTTACATTTTTTGGAATTTTATAGCAACTAAACTTGAATTCAGCCAATCGTGCATGTATTATCACCTTCCATGGTCCAGGCCGGGCGCCTTGCTACGAAGCCGGTACTGGATCGCATGATATTTCTCAGGGAAATAAAATACGACCCAAGGAACCATAACCAACACTTCGGAATAATCAAGTTACATTTTTGGTATTTTATGGCAATTAAATTGGAATTCCGCCAGTCGTGCCTGTATTACCGCCTGCCATGGTCCAGGCCGGACGCCTCGCTACGGAGCCTGTACCGGATTGCATGATTTTTGTTCGGGACATCAAATATGACCCAAACCATAACCAACGCTACGAAATGATCAAGTTACATTTGTTGGCATTTTATGGCAATTAAACTGGAATTCATCCAGTCGTGCCTGTATTATCGCCATCCATGGTCCATGCCGGACGCCTTGGTATGGATCTGGTACCCGATCGCATGATATTTGTCCGGGACATCAAATACAACCCAAGAAAAGATAACAAACTCTTCGAAAGAATGCTTTAGCATTTTATGGCAATTGAACTAGAATTTCGCCATGTCCTGCCTGCATTATCGCCTTCCATGATCCACACCGGACGCCTTGGTACGTAGCCGGTACCGAATCGCATGATATTTGTCTGGGACATCAAATACAACCCAAGGATTCATAACCAACGCTTTGAAATGATCAAGTTACATTTTTTGGCATTTTATGGAAATTAAACTGCAATTTCGCCAGCCGTGCCTGTATTATTGCCTGCCATGGTCCAGGCCGGACGCCTTGGTTCGGAGCCGGTTCCGTATTGCATGATAGTTGTCCGAACATCAATTACGACCCAAGGAACCATAACCAATGCTTCGAAATGATCAACTTACATGTTTTGGCACTTTATGGCAATTAAATTGGAATTCTGCCAGTCGTGCATGTATTATCGCCTGCCATGGTCCAGGCCGGACGCCTAGGTATGGAGCTGATACCGGATCATATGATATTTGTCTGGGACATCAAATACAACACAAGGAACCATAACCAACTCTTTAAAATTATAAAGTTACATTTTTTGGCATTTTATGGCAATTAAACTGGAATTCTGCCAGTCATGCCTGTATTTATCACCTCCCATGGTCCAGACCGGACGCCTTGGTACGAAGCCGGTACCGGATCGCATGATATTTGACCGGGACATTAAATATAACCCAAGGAACCATAACCGACGCTTTGAAATGATAAAGTTACATTTTTTGTAATTTTATGGCAATTAAACTGGAATTCCGCCAGTCGCGCATGTATTATCGCCTGCCATGGTCCAGGCTGGACGCCTTGGTACGGAGCCGGTACCGAATAGCATGATATTTTTCCGGTACATTAAATACGACCCAAGTAACCATAACCAACGCTTCGAAATGAACAAATTACATTTTTTGGTATTTTATGGCAATTAAACTGGAATTCCGCAAGTCGTGCTTGTATTATCGCCTGCCATGGTCCAGACCGGACACCTTAATACAGAGCCGGTACTGGATTGCATGATATTTATCCAGGTCATCAAATACAACCCAAGGAACCATAACCAACGCTTCGAAATGATCAAATTACATTTTTTTGGAATTTTATGGCAATTAAACTAGAATTCCGCAAGTCGTGCCTCTATTAACGCCTGCCATGGTCCAGTCCAGACGCCTTGGTATGGAGCCGGTACCGGATTGCATGCTATTTCTCCTGGACATCAAATACGACCCAAGGAGCCATAACCAACGCTTGGAAATGATCAAGTTACATTTTTTGGGATTTTATGGCAATTAAATTGGAATTTTGCCAGTCGTGCCTCTATTATCGCCTACGATGGTCCAGGCCGGATGCCTTGGTATGGAGCCGATACTGAATCGCATGATATTTGTGCGGGACATCAAATACAACACAAGTAACCATAACCAATGCTTCGAAATGATCAAGTTATATTTTTTTGCATTTTATGGCAATTAAACTGGAATTCCACCAGTCGTGCCTATATTATAGCCTGCCATGGTCCAGGCCGGACACCTTGGTACGGAGCCAGTATCGGACCGCATAATATTTGTCCGGAACATCAAATACAACCCAAGAAACCATCACCAACTCTTTGAAATGATCAAGTTACATGTTTTGGAATTTTACGGCAATTAAACTGGAATTCCGCCAAGTCGTGCCTGTATTGTTTCATGCCATGGTCCAGGCCGGACGCCTTGGTACGTAGCCGGTACTGAATCGTATGATATTTTTCCGGGACATCAAATACGACCCGAGGAACCATAACCAATGCTTCAAAATGATCAAATTACATTTTTTGGAATTTTATGGCAATTAAAATGGAATTTCGCCAGTCGTGCCTGTCTTATCGCCTGCTATAGTCCATGCTGGACGCCTTGGTACGGAGCCGGTACTGGATAGCATGATATTTATCCGGGACATAAAATACGACACAAGGAACCATAACCA
>ML379110.1:10329-39498 GCA_005239525.1 Nicotiana knightiana | reverse complement strand
ATTAGTTTGCTTACTCCCCCAACAGGTATCAACAAAGCCTTTGAGATGCTTATAGGCATTCTGTTGCACGGCTCCGGTGAATTATCCTCTTTTCTCTAGGAGAGTGAGCATAACATTTGTGATTTGGAAGTTCCACGCTCGAATACTTGGCGGGACTATGGCACTAGCGTACCCCTCGTTTAGAAGGACCCGAGGGGAATCTCTAGGAGATGGAGGTGGGGGAGGGTCTGGGATATCATCCTGTATATTGGCCTCTCGGCCCCTTCTTTGTGGAGGAAGTTGATTAATTTCATATTCTTGGTTTTCATAAACCTCCTTCCTCGGAATCACATTTCCTAGCGGATCAGCCATTGTACCTAAGTAAATAAAACAAGGAAGTTAAAAATAGAAGGAAAGGAAAACACACTACGCTTCTAGTAACAAAGATAGTCACACCGTTAGATTCCCCGGCGACGACGCCAAAAAGTGATCACGCCTCACCCACACTACTATATAAGTAGGAAGGCAAGGATCGTGTAGCTTTTACCCGAATGGTTGGGATCGAATCCACAGGGAGTCTATAATGGGGGTGAGTGTCTAAGTGATCTAAAAGGGTCGAGTGTTTCTAATTGCACTTCTAAACATTTGTTGGTATTGAACTATGCTAAGTGTACTCTATTGTTTATAAGTTAATTAATGACTAAGTTGTGTTTGTTGTTGTTTTCTGATATTGATAAAGGCACTAGGGTCGTAACATTTGCCTAGGTGGATACACAGCGGGTTTCAATTCTAAGGTCGGGGAATTGGTTAGGGATACAGCTATAACCAATGCACGAAGGTGCCCACTCTATACCTATCGGTAGTTTGAGTAATTTTACCCTAATTGCCCCTCTCGAGGTCAATTCGGTGTCAATTAATCAAGAAATTAAGGCTTAGGTAGGGTATTACTCTCTCGAGGTTTAACCCGTTAATTAGGGATCAAGTAGAGTTTTACCATTTCTGGGTTTAACCCAAGTGATTGGGACTACCAATCTCTTGATAATGCCCTAATTTCCTATTAGGCTAATTTCTAGACTCAAGTCTTCTTTCTCAAGAGAGACCCAAGTCATGAAAAGGCAAATTAGTGTTTGCAACCACTAATTATGGCAATAGAAACCTTGAATTAGCCTAAATAGCCAACACCCATTAATTACCCAACCTTAATTTCAAAAACTCATTACATACCCACACTAGGGTTGAGCCACAACCCTAGCTAATGGGTCTAGCTACTCATAATCAAAGATGAAAACAATGATAGAGAAGAAGAAGAACCCATTTAATTGATTCCTAACAATGAAATTGAAGTTTCAATGTTAAAAATACAAGAACAAAGCTAGAAAGATGAAAACCCTAAAATATTCATGTGCTCTCTACTTCAGAAATTACCAGATGTCTAAAGAAATTACAAAATAGTCTATTTATAGTCTGGAAAATTTTCGGACAAAAATGCCCCTGCGGGACCACCGTGGACCGCAAAAACACGACCGCGGTCCGCGAAAATAATGAGGCTGCCGAGCTTCTGAGCTTCTAGTACGGTTCGACCGCGGACCACGAAATAAGGACCGTTGTGAGAATTTTGCCTGGCCTGCACCCTCACTGGAATGCCACCACGGACCGCGAAACGAAGACCGCGACCGCGGTAGAAACTTGCCTTGTGTTCAACCCTCACTGGAATGCCACCGCGGACCGCGAAATGAGGACCGCGGCCATGAAGGAAACTTGCAGTGTCTTCAACCTTACTGGAATGCCACCACAGACAGCGAAATGAGGACCGCGGTCGCGGTGACCTTTTGCTTGATCATCTTTGTTGTGTTTGATCCTTGTGTCGGATTCACTCCTGTTTTGAGCATATTTTAGACTGAGTGTGTTCATTTCTGGTTCAATCCTGCAACAAGCACAACATATAAGCTTTCGGGGCCACTTTGTGTACCATTATATCCAAAATTCATGTATAGGGGAACGAAAAACGAGGCAAAATCCAAGTTATCAGCGTTCGCGTGAATGGTTTTGCGTTGGCGATGGTCAGGCCTGGAAAAGAATCACGTTCGCGAGCTTGTCTTTGCGATCGCGAAGGTATAATTTGGAGCAAAAGTAGGTTGTGTTTGGAGAACGCGAGGAAAGTGTCGCGTTCGCGAAGAAGGTCGGATTGTGAAGTGATGTTTAAAAAATGGGGTTTTGGCCATTTTCATTTCATTTCCTCCATGTGAGCCGACCTTAAAGGGATTTTGGAGCACCATTTTCAGAATCAATAACAAGGTAAATGATTCACCTATTTCAAGTTAAATACATGGTATATGTATGGATTTAAACATGGATATTTGTAGAAATTTGAGATTTTGAAGAAAACCCTAGAAATTGGTATTTTTGGATTTTGATCACGAAATCGGACATGGAATTGAGAATAAATAATATATTTTAGTTCGTAATATTATGGGTAATGGTTATCTTCAAAAAAAATTGAAATCCGGGCACGTGGACCCGAGGGTTGCTTAATCGATTTTTCGAGCGGAGTTGGGAATTTGTCTAAATTGATTTGTTGTGAGTGTTAGAGTATATTCTTATTGGTTTGAACATTGTTTGACTAGTTTTGGAGCGAGGGGCATCGGTTTGAGGTGTTATAGCGGCTTTGGAGACGGTTATGGAACTTCGGAGCGAGGTAAGTCTCTTGTCTAACCCTGTGAGGGGGAAACTACCCCTAGGTGATATTTATTGTTCTGTGCAACTAGTTGTGGGTTATACATACGTACGAGGTGACGAGATTCCGTACGTAGTTAAAGTATGTCTATGTCAGGGTAGACTTAGGACCTTATCCTATAATAATTGAATTTATTTGAACTTGTTCTGCTGGCTTAATTAATTAAAGTTATCACTGAAATTGATTTAAAATTAAAAGTACTTGAGTTGTTGTTAAGGTATTCGATAAATGTAAAGAGATGTACTTATTATTGTGCTCGTGTACTTTATTGTAAGCACGTATCTTGTGATTAGGAAACTTCCTTCCTTTCTTGAGGAGCGGGACGAACGCCTCGGCAGTATATAGAGGTGCATCTCCGGTTCGTGTCGTTCGACCCTCGACAGTGTACACGCCACTCTGGACCGGGCCGAACGACCTCGGCAGAATCGTGCATTATACAGCTAGTAGCCCGAATATTCACGAGATAAATTTTTCATTGACGTCTGACATTTTATGGTATTCCTTATCTGATATGTATTTACACTTGGCATTTTTTCTGAGATATTGAGGTAGGATACATGATCGAGAAATTTATGATTAAAAAGGAAATAACTGGAACATTATGAAACTTCATAGCACTCCCCTATTGTGGTGTACTTTAAAATTGTATGAATTATCATATTATTTATTTAATTGGACCTTTGGTGAGTGTCGATGTCGACCTCTCGTTACTACTCCTCCGGAGTTAGGCTAGATACTTACTGGGTACACATTGAGTTACGTACTCATACTACACTTGTTGCACATTTTGTGCAAGTGCGTATATACCTGGTGGTCTTTTGGGCGCAGAGGCGCAGATGTTGCAGGGATTTACCATGAGCTGCATTTCATGTTACGATCCACAGCCTACAAAGTCTCCATCAGGGTTATTTATTATCCTGTCTAATTTGCATTCCAGACAGATGTTGTATTTTATTATATTCCTAGTTGATGCTCATGCACTTGTGACACCAGGTTTTGGGGTTTCCTACAGGTTTTTCATTATTTTAATTGCGCATTCATTATCACTTTACCTTGTAAACTTTATTTCATATAATTTAATTAATGAAAATTATGATTTCAAATAAACTAAAAATGAGTAATTAAGTTAATCATTCACTGTTGGCTTGCCTGACGGAGGTGTTAGGCGCCATCACGACCTTAGTGGATATTGGGTTGTGACAGCTTGGTATCAGAGTATTAGGTTCACTTAGGTTTCACGAGTCATGAGCGAGTCTAGTAGAGTCTTGTGGATTGGTATGTAGACGTATATACTTATCTTAGAGAGGCTACAGAGATGTTAGGAGCACTTCCCTTCTTGATTCCTCATCGTGCAATTTGATTCCTTTGAGTCTTATGCCTTGATTTCCTTTCTACTCAATCTTATGCGGCGTGAAGTGCTTGTTATCAATTGGGAATCGAGGAATTGTAAGGGTACTATAGACGTGGTGCAGGATGTTTCTCCCTACGTATTTGATTAGGCTATTGGCGTCGCCTTGCGGAAGGGTGTTTTGTCGTTTCAGCTCATTATCAATTTTTCCTATGGTTTTGAGGTTGGGTACTGATTGTTATGATGATTTGTGTGTTGCTATCGCACAGTGTTGGTGTAATGGTAGGGTGCTTGTTTATGTATGTCGGGGCAATGAATGACTATAAAGGAGGTTTTTCTCAGTGTATGATTCAGAGGTTCGAAATTCTATTTCCAGCAGAGGAAAGGCAATCGGAATATGGATGTTCAGGTTTGAGATAATGGAGTAACGAGACTTAGTATTTTAGAGCATGGTGGAATTTTCATCTGTGATGTGGTGTCATTGTACTTGTTGAATGTGTTAAGTTCGTTGGTGTTATGGTCTTCTTCAATTCGCCTTCGGGGTAGGGTATTATGAAATGGTGTGGGGTAAGCGGTTGTCAGAGATTGCAGTGTGCAGTGGTTCATAATCGAATCGGTGTTTCTAATGTTGACAGCTTGAGAAATATGATCTTCGGAGAGGTTTAGAGTTGGTAGTAATCTATTGGTTCAAGTGCTACAGAGATGGATTTGATTTAAGGAAACAACTGGGCATTTATGAGGAAGGACATGTTGGAGGTGTCTTGGGGTGGTTAAATTTCTAGAAGGCCAACTGTGAGAAGTAGAAGTCAAGTAGTTGCATAAAGGAAAGGGTTTGACCAAAGTGGGAGAGTGACAGAGTAGCATATGGGTTCTGTGGTAGCTACACGCTTTAAGGAAATTTTGGAGTTATTTGGGATTCATGGTGGACAGTGACTAGGTCTACGGACTTAATTTGGAATTTTAGCGACTATACCGAGGAAGATTGGATACGACAGAAAGGAGGCTTGATATGAAGAGGGATGCAACCTGACTCCGGATTGGAATGTATTGTTGCACCTTTAGTTGAGGTCAATAGGGAGTGAAAAAACTTGTACAGCTGATGAATGAGCACGGGCTCAGGATGGTTTACTAATTTTGTAGTAATTGTACCCAGTGTAGCGTCGTTGGAAGATGTCGGCATGGAATGTCCACATGTGGGTTATCTCTTGTGAGCAGATTAGCGGCTGCATGGTGTTGACGAAGCCTCTACGAAGAATTCTATTAGTTACCCATTAAGAGGTTGAATTCATAAATGTGTCTAGTGATACAGAATATTCATGAAATGTTTAACAGGAAGATTTCCAGAAATTTGGCGGGTCAATCGTGCAAGATCATGTCAATGAGGAAGAAGGAATCTTGATGGGTTCCACGGTTATGTAATTGTAGCTTCAAGCTAAGGTGGGGAGTCCCACCGTCCATGATTGAATTGTATGGTTGTCTACTTGTGCGGCATCTGACTATCGGTGCATTGATAGATCGTTTATGACTAAGAAAAGAGAACATCAGGGGTAAATCGAGCAAAGAACGTGATGAATATGTGCTATATTTGGCCTTATCAATTCATGTTCATGTTTTGGGAAGACTCATAGTTTATGCTTCGTGTAGATGTGATGTACAAGGAAGGTCGGTTACTTCTTTGAGAGGGAGTTCATGTGCTAGTAGGGCCTTGAAATTTGATTATACTTGGGAACGAGTCAGAGTGGGTGACACTCAACAATGGTCCTAGTGGTTTCAAAATTTAAAGTGTGGTGCCTAATGATTTTGAGTTCGTAGTATGGTTAAGTATCGAGCTTTTGCATCGGATTATGAAAAGGGCTTGGAGTGTTCTATGCTATCTTCGGTCTGCGGTGTAGCATTGGAGGAATGTGAGAAAATAACTACGGATTCATAGAGGAAGTTTCAGAATGGGTGTACCAGTTAAAGATGCGAATGTGCGCACAAGGAGGGTATGAGATGGTTCGTGGGTTTTGAGACAATGTGGTCTCGTGAAATGGGATCACTCATGATGAGTGCAGATCGAGTTCGTTATATTTTGAACGGAGATATCGTTATTTATAAGGAAAGTCCAGAGTAAATTAGAAGAAGTTGGTTTGGTTAGCAATGGTTGAATCGGCATGATTGTGGAAGTGATCAGTTCTTTCAGCGTGTTAAGTTATATATGTGATTTTTGGCGGTATGTGTGAGGCTTGACGACCTGTAATTTGATCTA
Organism: Nicotiana knightiana; assembly: GCA_005239525.1. Classification (NCBI taxonomy): domain Eukaryota; kingdom Viridiplantae; phylum Streptophyta; class Magnoliopsida; order Solanales; family Solanaceae; genus Nicotiana; species Nicotiana knightiana. The sequence goes on along the minus strand of ML379110.1, from coordinate 33,189 downwards.
TTTGGAGGTATTCGATTATAATGGCATGTTATGTGTAGATGGATCCTGGAAGAGTTATGGTGGTTTAGACTACTACTTGAGGATTGCATTTTCTGCGGTTATGGGAATTCAGTCGCGGGTTGCAAAGGTTCTCCTGAAATGAGTTAAGTGAAAGGTTCTATATAATTAAATGTTTATTTTATTAGTGGTTCAGGAGTTATGATAAAATCCTTATACTCTCGCATATTATAATGTTAGGTGCAGTGAGCGGTGTGAAAATTTGAAGTTAAGGATCAAGTTTGTGGTTCGGTGTTGACAAGAATGTCACGAGCTCGGATGATCAAGAAAGAATTCAGATGTTTAGAGTAAGCTGATATTTTCTTTAGCGTCACTTGAGTTCGGTGTCCTGTGTAAGAGGCTTTGTGTACTGGTATATGGATTCTCGATTCGCTTTACAATATTGTATGGTCGGTGGTATGGATGTGCAGACTTTGCTACTCGGTGCGGAAGGTTGTGGGGCGTATCCCATGGGAAGATTGCATAAGTGTGACATGTAGTCACTTGATTGATTAAATATTGAAACCAAGTATGGATATTGGTACTATCGCTAATGTGAGAATTTATGCTTGAAGAGCGCTCTGTTCATTTGTTTGTGAACTGTGAAAGTTTGTTCCGGATTTGATGCCTATTCTTGGATGTCATGGGAAAAATATTATTGTGGATCCTTGAAAGGTTATTAGCTCAGTACGGTATGATATGAATCGGCTTGAGGTCCGTGGATGGATATGAATGTGAATGCGTGCTCTCTATCATGCCGGATGTGTACATTTCATCATAGCGTTGCTTACATAGGGGTCTTCGGGCCTTGGATGTTCTTTCTACCGTCAGCTATTCCGTGTAGTCTATATTATGCCATGTGGTTGTGAGGTGGCTTGATTATTTGCACATGTGTTGTGATCCTATGTAGCTTTTGGTGTTATATGAGCAAGATGGATCTCGAGATGCAGGTCATTTAGTGCACCCTAGTTGTGCTTGGGTTTTGTAGCGTATAATGTTATTCATCTCCCCAGGGTTATATTTTTGCACTTGGTTTGCTCGTGGTCGATAGTTGGGTATTTCTACGTATAAGCATTTTGGCTTGATGGGTACTTCCCTATTAATTTTCATGTGTGGATCGACTGGCACGCTGCCACGGATGTATTGTTGGATTGGGTTGCACGTTGCAACAGCAAGATGTTGAGCACGATTGCTTATACTTATTCGAGTGTCCTGTTTCTTTCCTCTAAGAAAGGCTGATAGTATTTGATGGCCATTTTATTCGTTATGCGGACTGATATTTCTTTCCAGAGTTCGTTCTTCCTTATGTATTACATTCGAGCTTGTAGCTTGTTTGCACATTGTGTCATAGATCTTGGTCAATGTTTGAGGTGGCTTATTTCCGAGCATCTTGTACTAGGGGAGACGAGTATATTGAATCTGGGATCAATGCGATCAGACTTATATAAGGCATACTAAAGAGCAAATATTGTTATTTAGTTCGAGATGAGGTAATGGTTCTTGTCATGAGGAGAGACTGAATGATTTGTTGATTCGGCAGGTGGTTATGAATTTTTACACATCTCTTCCGTCATGGCAGAATTGCGAGAGTCGGAACATGACTTGCATGTGTCATGATGTGTGTTGTGGACGTCGGATTCGTGGGATTTCGGCTATTGTTGTCCGAGGATGTTATTATGGTTATGTGAAATATGTGGTGCATGGTGTGAATTCAGTAAAGGTGTACAATCATGCTTTGGTACAATGTGTAGTGATTGGTACTGTGCTCGTATGTTGGAAACAGGCCTGGTAGAGAATTTCGGATGTTGGAATTTGGATCTAAGGCTTATTCGACTAAACAAAAGGGAGAATCTTCAGACTGGATCGAGCTAATGTGCTCAACTGGGTTGTGGTAGCGCGGGTAGGTGCTCAAGGGGTTAAATAGTGATTTTGGACAACTCCGGAGTAGTCCTTAGCACGTTCGAGGACGAACGTATATTTAAGTGGGAGAGAATGTAACGACCCGATCGGTCGTTTTGAGCACTAGTGCATCGTTCGGCGGTTTGAGTCCATGAGTACTTTCACTTCAGGTATTATGACTTGTACATATGGTCGGAATTGAATTTTGAGAAGTTCGGAGTTGATTTGGAATGAGAATTTTTTAATTTCAGCGGCTTTAAGTTAGAGGAATTGACTAAGGTTTAACTTTTGAGTAAACAACATCAGAATCAAAATTTGAAGGTTCCAACAAGTTCGTATGATGATTTTGTACTTGGGCGTATGTCCGGATCAGGTTTTGGATGACCCGGGAGCATTTCCGCGCTTATTGTGGAAAGTTGGCATTTTTGGAAGGATTTCATAAATTTGGGTTAAAGTGTATTTTAATGCTATCGATGTCCGTTTGGAATTCCGAGCCTGGGAATAGCTTCGTATGGTGATTCTGGTCTTAGGAGCGCGTCCAGGTGTGGATTTAGAGATTCGTAGGTCATTGCGGAGTCATTTGGCGAAAGTTGGAAAGTTGAAGGTTTTTGGGAAGTTTGACCGGGAGTGTACTTTTTGATATCGGGGTCGAATTCTGATTCCAGAAGTTGGAATAGGTCTATAATGTCAAATGTGACTTGTGTGCAAAATTTGAGGTCAATCGGATATGATTTGGTAGGTTTCGGCATCGAAGGTAGAAGTTTGAAGTTCTAAAGTTCATTAAGCTTGAATTGGGGTGCGATTCATGATTTCGATATTGTTTGATGTTATTTGAGGCCTCGATCAACTTTTTGCTATGTTATGGGACTGGCTGGTGTGAATGGACGGGGTCCTGAGGGCCTCGAGTGTGTTTCGGGTGGTTTCGGACTAATTCGGGTTGTTTTGGCTGCTGGTGTTGCTGGTTCTGGTTTTTTCCTTCGCGAACGCGAAGGGAGTCACGCATTCGCAAAGGGGGAGTTTTGGACTAGGCCATTTGTCTATGCGCTCGCGATCAGGAAGTCCCATTCGCGAAGGTCTGGGTAGTTGAGCTCCGGGTTAGCGATTGCCCTCTCGCGTTCCATTAAGGTAAGTTGGGCCTGGGAAGCCTTTGTCCTACGCGTTCGCGTGAATGGTTCCGCATTCGTGATGGTCTGTCCTAGAAAGGCATCGCATTCGCGAGCCTGTCTTCATGATTGCGAAGGTGGAATTTGGAGCTGAAGCAGGTTGTGCTTCGCAAACGCGAGGGAAGTGTCGTGGTCGCGAAGAAGGTCGGACTGGGCAGTGATGTTTTAAAAATGGGGTTTTGGACATTTTCATTTCATTTCCTCCATGGGAGCCAATGGTGAAGCGATTTTGGAGCACCATTTTCAGCATCAATAACAAGGTAAGTGATTCCCACCTATTTCAAGTTAAATACATGATATATGTATGGATTTAAACATGGAAATTTGTAGAAATTTGGGATTTGAAGAAAAATCTAGAAATTTGTACTTTTTGATTTTGATCACGAAATCGGACATGGAATTGAGAATAAATTATATATTTGAGTTCGTAATGTTATGGGTAATGGTTATCTTCGAAAATGTTTTGGAATCCGGGCCGAGGGTTGCTTCATCGACTTTTCGAGCCAAGTTGGAAATTTATCTAAATTGATTTGTATGAGTGTTAGAGTATATTTTTATTGGTTTGCACATTGTTTGACTACTTTTGGAGCGACGAGCATCGGTTTGAGGTGTTAGAGGGAATTTGGAGCAAGTTATGGAACTTCGGAGCGAGGTGAGTCTCTTGTCTAACCCTGTGAGAGGGAAACTATCCCCTAGGTGATATTTATTGTTATGTACAACTAGTTGTGGGTGCTACATACGTACGAGGTGACGAGATTCCGTACGTAGCTAAAGCATGTCTATGTCCGGGTAGACTTAGGACCTTATCCTATAATAATTGAATTTATTTGAACTTGTTCTGCTGGCTTAATTAATTAAAGTTATAACTGAAATTTATTTAGAAATAAAAGTATTAGGTCAAGCTTTAATATCCTGGGTTGTTGCTAAGGTATTCGATAAATGTAAAGAGATGTACTTATTATTGTGCTCGTGTACTTTATTGTAAGCACGTATCTTGTGATTAGGAAACTTCCTTCCTTTCTTGTGGAGCGGGCCGAACGCCTTGGCAGTATATAGAGGTGCATCTCTGGTTCGTGCTGCTCGACCCTCCGTATTGTACACCACTTTGGACCGGGCCGATCGACCTCGGCAGAATCGTGCGTTATACCGCTAGTAGCCCGAATATTCACGAGATACATTTTTCATTGACGTCGGACATTTTATGGTATTCCTTATCTAATTGGTATTGACACTTGGCATTTATTCTGAGATATTGAGGTAGGATACATGATCGAGAAATTTATGATTAAAAAGGAAATAATTAGAACATTATGAAACTTAAGATCACTCCCCTATTGTTGTGTACTTTAAAATTGTATGAATTATCATATTATTTATTTAATTGGACCTCTAGTGAGTGTCGATGTCGACCCCTCGTTACTACTCCTCTAGGGTTAGGCTAGATACTTGCTAGGTACGCGTTGATTTACGTACTCATTCTACACTTGCTTCACATTTTGTGCAGGTGCATATATACCTGGTGGTCTTTTGGACGCAGAGGCATGGATGTTGCGGGGACTTACTGTGAGCTGCATTTCATGTTATGATCTGCAGCCTGCAGAGTGTCTCCATCAGTGTTATTTATGTTCTCCTGTCTAATTTGCATTCCAGACAGATGTTGTATTTTATTATATTTCCTAGTTGATGCTCATGCACTAGTGACACCGAATTTTGGGATTTCCTACAGGTTGTTCGTTATTGTAATTGCGCATTCATTATCACTTTACCCTGTAAACTTTATTTCATATTATTTAATTAATGAAAATTATGATTTCAAAGAAACTAAAAATGAGTAATTAAGTTAATTATTCACTGTTGACTTGCCTGATGGAGCTGTTGACTTGCCTGATGGAGGTGTTAGGCGTCATCATGGCCTTTGTGAATTTTGGGTAGTGACATAATGAATTTGGTGTAAACATATCTTCATTTATGGGTGGTGAAAGTTCAATTATAGGTATAAATAAACGTTAAGATGAACCACCAACTATTTGCATTCATTGTGAAATGAAACAAATATATTATCTTCAGACAGTAAAGAGAAAAACAATATAATTATTCAAATTTAAATTTTATTTGCATATTTTAAATATTTGACATGAGTCTGATACTACAATCACTGCAGGTTAAGAAATAATCTCTCAAAGCATCATATAATTGAGACAATAAAATTCGCAATCTATTGTTTACTCCAAGTGGTTTTTCAACTTTAAGAGTTGCTAGTATAAAATAGTTTGAAGAAATAAAATAAAAAATTAAAATTTATTATGCTGAATTGAAGCCAAGCTTAATACCAACAACAGTAAAAAGAAAAAAATTGGAAAATAATTATGGAATCGAACATTTGTGTAACGCTGTCTCAAAAATCATAAATAATGTTAGACAGTCCAACTTTCAAATTCCAAGGTGGAGAATAATTTTATTGATTTGATGTACAGTTTCATGATAACAACTATCAAAAGTTATGATTCCTCCGTTCACTTTTAGTCGTCCACTTTTGACTTTCACTTCTTTTAAGAAAGAAAATAAAATATGTATTTTTAAATTTTACTCATAATAATGTTAGCATTTTTAAAAAATTTGGGAAATGAATTGAGGAATGAGTAGTTAATGATAAGGGTAAAACAGGAAAAATTATCTTTCTCTTGATTTAGTATGGTGAACAAGTAAAAGTGAAAATGTATTTTTAGTAGAGTGGACCAGTAAAAATGAACAGAGACAGTATATGACAAGAAGCAACTTATTACTGCAACCGTCACAAAGAGAATAGAAAAAAGAAATAAATTTACCTACTTTGGCACCTATAAATTGATTATGTGTCGCGAATGGGATGAGATGTATCAAAAGGCCAAATACATCGGCGGCCCCTTAAACTTGTCGCCGCTTTTCACTTTGACACTTTTTCTTGACTATGGTCCATCTGAACCCCAGAACAAGGGCACTACTGTGCCACTTAGACACAAAAATCACCCGGGCCACTTTAAGTCAAGCGCGTGTATATAAGCGTTGGTAACGTGTAATAGCCGACGAATAAATTTCTTACATGTGGACTTATTGTCCACGTAAGATCTACGTGTACCGGGTAAATCCAACTCAACAGATCGGGTAAAACACCAACCCATTTAATTACCTGTATTCATTACATCCAAAGTAAAAACTCTAATTCTCATTTACCGTCTCCACCGTCTCCCTCTATCTTTCTTCTTCTTCAAAAATTGATTGCTCCATAAACAAGAAGGTCAAGGAAGAGATCAAATCACTCTTTTACTGGTATGTCTTGAGTTAATATTTTATGGATATTTTAGTTATTTATTAGGGTTTTTTTGTTAGTAATGGTGTTTTTGGGAACTGTAGATACAAAATTAGGTTGTTTTTTTTTTTGTCGAATCTTGTTGACTGTCCTCACGTGGTGCCTTTTTTTGTTCGCTTTAGGTGGAAATCATGTCAGTGGACGAATTCATTCTTGTCCGCTTTCACCATGGTGGAATCTTTACCGAATCTCCAGGTGCAAAATATGTCACTAATTTAGAGGTAAATGACTTTACTATTGACAAAGACCATTTCTCCTTGATTGAACTTCAATATTACACAACGGCTTTGGGTTATGCAACTATTGGGGGTTTTATGTCTTTAACCCTAGGTCCAAAGAATTTGTCTTGATTGAAAATGATGAACAACTATATAATATTGTTTGTTACTGTAAGGAGGGTATTTTAGACTTATACATTTCACATGTTATTGAGGTAGTTCCTGATAGTGTGGTCCCAATTGGGTATTTATGTGGGTCAGAGGTTGTTCAAGAAAGTAACAACACAATTAATAATCCAACTAGGGAAACAACAGAAGATGGTGAAATCAGTATAAATGGACCACAACCAAGTGAACAACCTCCACATGATAATTTAGGTGACTCTGAACTTGGAGAACTTCCTGATGAGGATGTTAGTGAAGGGGCTACTGCTAGTGGTGGGGAAGGGGCTACTGCTAGTGGTGTAAATTTAGAAGAGGAAGTTGATAGTGTAGAGAACCTGAATGGGGGAGAAGGGGCTAATGATGAAGAGGTAGCTAGTAGTGAGTCTGATCTTGGAGAACTTCCTGATGAGGATGATAGTGAAGTTGATGATGAGGCTAGGACCTTTAGAAATGAGAGGAGAACTAAAAAGAATGCTACCAGAAGGAAGAAACAACCTGAAATTGGTAGTGTGCCTGTAGGAGAAGCTGGAATTGATAGAGGTTTTGAAGATATAAGAATTAACAAAAAAGGGAAATATGTTGGCAGATTAGGAGGTGATGAGGAGTTCACTGATAGTTCTGATTGTGGCAGTGATGATACTGATTAAGAGGTAGAGGTTGATTTTGAGCCTGGTGCTGACCTTCCAAGTAGAAGAAAGAGCACAAAAGTTAGATATGACACTGACTGTGAAGTAACAATTTTTGAGTTGGGCATGAAATTTAAGAATGTTGCACAGTTTAGAAAGGCAATGGATGGTTATGCAATAGATTATAAAGTTCATCTAAAGCTTAGACCAAATGAGAAGGGTAGGGTAATGGTGAAGTGTAAATCAAAAAAATGCAAGTGGGAGTTGTATGCTAGTGTTGATAGAGATTCTGGTGACTTTATGATCAAGAAGTACCATCTTGTACATAAATGTCAACCACTAAACACCAACAAAATGTGTAATTCAAAATACATTGCCAACAAATTCAAGAAAGAACTTACTGTTGCTCCTTATATGAGACTCTGGGAAATTCAAGAACTAGTTAGGGAGAATTTGGGATTGTATATTGGCAGAACTATAGCTTATAGATCCAAACAGATTGTTCTCAGAAAGTTTATGGGGGATTGGAAGATGGAGTTTGCAAGACTGTGTGATTATGCTGACAGTATCAGGGAAACAAATCCTGGCAGCTCTTGTTTTGTGAAAATTGATAGAGAGTCTGAGCCTGGCAAGAATCTATTTCAGTACTTCTATGTATGTTTTGATGCACTTAAGAAAGGTTGGTTAGAAGGGTATAGGAACATCATTGGTTTGGATGGTTGTTTTCTAAAGGGAAGCTGCAGGGGTGAATTACTAGTGATTGTTGGAAGAAATGGGAACCAACAAATGTTTCTTATTGCTTGGGTTGTTGTACACCATGAAACTAAACATTCATGGAGTTGGTTCCTCAGTCACTTGAAAGAAGATTTGCAACTTGGTGAAGGACATGGCTTAACAGTAATGTCTGATATGCAAAAGGTAAACTGTTTTGTATATATTATTTTCAATATACTGTTTTGATTCTAGTTGGCTTCTAATGTTGATGTATTTGTTGTTTGTGTTATACCGTTTTGCAGGGTCTTTTGATAGCAGTTAAAGACTTATTACCTATGGCTGAACAAAGAATATGTGCAAGGCACATATGGTCTAACTGGTCTAAGAAATGGAAGGGAGAAGAAAGGAGGAAACAATTCTGGAGGGTTGCAAAGGCCAGTTATGTGTTTAAGTACAACAGTCAGGTTGCAAACATGAGGAAACTTGGAAGCACAATCTGTGAAGATATGATGAAGTATCTGAAGTATCCAAGAGAGGCATGGTGCAGGGCATTCTTCCAAGAACATTCCAGGTGTGACATAGTGGAGAATAACATGTGTGAGACATTTAACTCATGTATATTGGCTGCTAGGCACAAAAGCATTGTTACCATGTTAGAGGAGATTAGGCATAAGATAATGGCTAGACAGGTTGATATGATAAAATTTGTTGAAACTTGGATTTCAGACATATCACCAATGGCTAGGCTAACCTTAGAAGAAAATAAGGAATTGGCTAGAGAGTGTCAAGTTATCAGGAATGGGCATGATGGGTTTGAGGTCAAAAAAGGAGATTTGAGGTTTATTGTTGACACAAGGATGAAGACTTGTAGTTGTAGACTTTGGAGGTTGAGAGGAATCTCATGTGAACATGATGTGTGTGCATACTATTACTTACAAGATGATCCAGATCACCATGTGGAGCATTGGTATACAAAGGAAACATTTCTGAAGGATTATGAACAATTCATTCAACCAATTCCTAACCTGAATATGTGGCCTGAGGGTAATAGTCCTACCATTGAACCACCAGCCCCAAAGCCAATGCCAGGCAGACCCCAGAAAAACAGAAGGAAGGAAATACTGAACCTAAGAAGAAATGGGAAAAGTTGTCCAAAAAAGGAGTCAAGATGACATGTTCACATTGTCAACAAGTTGTCCACAACAAAAAAGCATGTTGAGTAAAGCAGGTATGATATGTTTTTATCTAGCTTTCTATTAATATGTTAAGCTTAAATTAATTGTGTGTATCTATTCATTTTAGAGTGCACCTGGAGGTTCTTCAAGTAGACCAGAATCACAAGGAACTCAATTAAGTCAACCAACTCAAAGAAGTTCAGTATCTGATGGCAGACCACCAACTGTTCCCAAGAAAATAGCAAAGGCACCAAGTGCAGCTATTAGACCTACAAAAGGTGCATTTCCAGATGCACTCCCTCAAACTGCTCCCAGGGGAAGAGCCCTAAAACCAAAATCAGCAAGAGGTGGATCTTCTTCTGCTGGGAAAAGGGGAAGGAAACCATCAGATTCATCTACTACTTCAGGAGGGAAAAGGGGAAGAATTGTTGGCTTTGGATGCTACACCAACACAAAGACTGGAAGGACAGTGCTTAATGTAAGGTTTCTGATTTACTTAAGGCTGATTTCTGACAGTATTTATAGTTATTCTATCCAAGTTACTTAGCTTTCTGATTGGATTTCTTATATATGTCAATTGCAGCCTGGTTTGTCAAGTGAAAGGGTTGTCAACCATGGGACTAGAGTAAGGAGCAGCACATATGTGAATCTTGATGATGGAATTAGGCTGCCAGGACTTAGATGGAATGGGAGCGATGCAATTAGTACTTCGCAACTACAGCAAATGAGTGCAAGTAGAAGGAACCAAGTTGGGGCACAAGTGCAGCAAATGAGTGCACCATCTCAATCTTCAACTCAAGTGATCATGGATAAGCTAGCCAAAAAGAAATAGTGACCATCAGTAGTTTAATTCAAGTTGAATGTAATAGGCAACTCTTATTTTGTAATAGGTAGAACTTTGGTGTATTATGTAGCACTTCTGGATTGGTTTATGCTGCACTTTTATGTAAAGTGCAGCACTTCTTTTGGTAAAAACATCAGTGTTGAACTTCTTTGAGTTGCTGCACTAAGTAACTTTTGTAATGAATGTTGACTGTTGATATGATATGCAGCAGGGCTTGAATTTGCTATGAATTGTTCATTACATCACTTTTAGTAGCTATTGGCATTAGTGTTCATTACTTTAGTTTCAGTAGCTTTTCACAGAATGGATTATTGCTTCAATTTTAATAGCATTTGACAGGATTGTTCATTACTTCAATTTTATTACAGTTGGCAGAATTGTTCAATTTTAGTAATAGGCTGCACTTATTTTGTTCCATTACTTCTCTAGATACAATATTTGCAACACCAATTTAAAGCAAGTAAGGCAAAAAACTATTTTTAAAGGCAGAAACAAGGATAAATTGCATTGATTTTGGAGAATCGATTATACAAATATGATCCCCAGTACAGTAGCAATGAACAAAAGTAGAACAAGAACATTTTCCCAGATTACACAAATTTCTCCCTAGTTATCCCAGAATCTTGGTTCAACAGGAACAAGAACATGAATAAAGCCATATCATTAACGCCACAACAATAACAACAAACATCATTGTGTTCCTCCATTTTGTTGCTTGATATCTCTCTTGATCAAATATCTTCACTCTCTTCAACAAACCCCATATAACTCTATTCTCTTGCTCAGGAAACTCGTCATCGAACCATCTAAAATATTTACATCTCTCATTGTCCTTAAAAAAAAATATTATATAAATCAATGGCAGAAAATTCGTATAAAGAATTTGTTGAGGAAAAGGTTTACTTTTCCAATTTTGCATACAAAGTACCTTCTTCCTGGGTTAGCAGCACTCCATGAAATTTTCAGTTCTCATGGACGACCACATCGACAGTATTCAACAATTTCGGTATCTTGGGACATTGTTCTAACAGAAATTAAGAAATGTAGCAAGAAAGATTATGTAAATAATTCGACTAAGGACGATGGAGTTCTTCAAATTGAAAAAAAAATGTCAATTTTCAGTTCTTGATGAACAATGTAGCTCAATTGAAATGGAGATAAATTAGGGCTTTTTTTTTAGGGATTGGGAGATGATAACAATGGAGAAAGGGGTTAAATGAGTTAAAAGATAACGTGGGTAGAGTTTATTACCGTTAGAATAGTCCATGTCAGCATTTTTTAGACCCCTCACGCGCTACGTCTAAGTGATTCCCACGCACAGTTAGCCGGGTGATTTTTGTGTCTAAGTGGCACAGCAATACCCTTGTTCTGGGATTTATATGGACCATAATTAAAAAAAGTGTCAAAGTGACAAACGACGATAAATTTGAAGGGCTACCGATGTATTTGGCCAATAATAAAACAACCAATGTTCTTATATAGGAAAAAAAAATCCCTATTGATAATTAGATTGTCAGAAAGAAGAAAAAGGCGCAAGTGACATCACGCATTATTGTAGACTATCATAATTTAAAACAAAGGAAGTCAAAAGACATACATAAATAAATGTTATTATTGTTGAAAAATGTAAAAAAAAAACGGATACATATTGAGTTAAATTTGTATAATTATCTAAATTATATTAAAAGCATGAAGGCCCTTAACAAAATATTGTTCGCCTTTTTTATCCTTTAATAACAACATTTACAACAGACAAACTTATAATTTAAATTATTTTTTTAATATTTAGAACTTTATAAAATCAATTAAAATTTTGCATATTAAATCTTTCCTTATCAAACTAGGTAAGAATTTCTAATATTTAGGAATTCAAAATTAATAAATATTTTACCTTTTATAATTTGTACTAATCTAAAATAACTTCTTTGTGCAATCTTATAGAATCAAGATAAGAACTAATACGGTGACTTCAGTTATTTCTAATAAAATTGTAATATGGGATATAAAATTGCATATTAAATTATAATTATTTAATACAATGACATCTAAACTAAAATTATTTCAATGCAAAATTATTAAATATTTATTTGTAAGATTCTCCTTTAAGTCATACAAAATAATTAAATCCAATTCGACTAAGCACCCAAAAAAATTATTTTGATACCATATTTAATCATACAAGCCTAAATCAATGTGATAAAAGCACGTAATCTCTATACGAAATTAAAATTGTACTTACTAAATTTTTTCTTATTTGAACTATGTAGAAAGTCTAAATGTTTAAGACTTTTTAAAATGAGTAATATACATATAAAAAATGTTTTTAAAAAAATGTCTAACTTAATATGTATGCACACGCTCAATGAGTTCAACAACTTTTCAGAGTAACTTGTTCGTCCTATTTAATTTCATGTTTTAGTAATGATTTCTTTGTCGATGCACGTTTCGACAAAATTATGAAATTATAATTTTTTTTAATTTCAATAGCTAAAATCTCAGTAAATGAATAATATTAAAACCTTTGAAGAGAGATAAATGAGAATAAGGCTCAAATTTTGAATTTGTTTGACGAATTTCTAAAGAATCTTAATAAAAGTCTATACCTTATTATGTCTTTTCGAACGAAATTGAGAATATAATTTGAAGAAAATTTCAGAAAAATCTAAAATCATTAAGGCCTATGTATTTTTTTTAAAACTAAGAAAGAAGCACAAGAACTTGTGAAAGTGAACTGATAAAATTACAAATGAGACATTATTTAAGGTGAATGACAATAACACTTTATGAACAAATTTTTTCCTTTATTGAGTTTATGATAAATGTTCATCAATTTTATAAGCTTACACTTTATTATATAACTCAAATACAATTTTTAAAAAATGTATGCAATTCTTTTTATTAAAAAATTACTTATTGAAATTGGGAATATGTGCAATACGCGTACACTAAAATTAGTAGATGATGAAAGAGCCCAGGTGTTACTATTGTTTAGTGTTGTTAGCAGCTAATACATTTAATAGAAGATAAAAGAGTGCAGACGTAACTATTGATTTAGTCACTAAATTTTAGTTTGTAAAAGTTATATATTTAATAGATTAATTTTTATGTGAAGGGCAAAATAATCTTTAATTTTTTATGGGTATTCTGATCTTTTAACTCTCACTTTATAAATAGATAAATATAGATAGATTAGAGACAGACTATGAATATTTAGTTAATTATTTCGTCAGTATTTAAATTTGGAAGGAACATGAAAATATTTCTTTGTTGCCCCGTTAAATATATATTAGTCAAAGCTTTAAATTTCGTGCACCCATATCATACTTTCAAGTTTCAACATCTGAAAGAACATTCTCAGAAAGCAAAACGAAGATATATACAAGTATAAAAGGAGAGCGGGGGGTAGCGTAGTGGTGACGCAGCCGGAACTCCAATGGCGAACAACAATAACCAGCCGCCGCCGTACCAACCGTACCGACAGAAAAGAGTTCTGACGGGCCACACACTCGCCGTCTCTTGCGTGAAGTTCTCCAACAACGGCCAGCTCTTCGCCTCCGCCTCCTTGGACAAAACCCTAATCGTCTGGTCCACACACACCCTAACCCAGCTCTCCCGTCTCGTCGGCCACTCCGAAGGCGTTTCCGACCTAGCATGGTCATCCGACTCCAGTTACGTTTGCTCCGCATCCGACGACCGCACGCTCCGTATTTGGGATGCACGCGCCGCCGAGTGCGTCAAAACCCTACGTGGACACACCGGCTTCGTCTTCTGCGTTAATTTCAACCCACAGTCGAATCTCATAGTTTCGGGTTCGTTTGATGAGACTATTCGGGTCTGGGATGTTAAAACGGGCAAGTCCAATCACGTGATTCGGGCTCATTCGATGCCGGTTACGTCGGTCCATTTTAACAGGGATGGCTCGTTGATTGTTTCGGGGAGTCATGATGGGTCATGTAAGATTTGGGATACGGCTTCTGGGGTGTGCCTTAAGACTCTTATTGATGACAAAGTTCCAGCTGTTTCCTTCACCAAGTTCTCCCCTAACGGCAAGTTTATTCTTGTTGCCACCCTTGAGGATAATCTTGTAAGTATTCAAGCATTATTTCCAAGTTCTTTTTACTCCCTCCATCCTTCTTTCCTTTCCTTTCCTTTTTAGTAAGTTTGAGATGATTTTCTATGACTTGTTTTAACCTCAAGTTTCAATCATCATCTTTTATTTCTTAAACTCTGTACCCATTCAAAAACCTTCTCATTAATTGGGACAGGGGGGGTACTGATTGCGAGTTTGTTTATGATTTACCTTTAACGGAATTCTGCTTTCATTTAACTAGAGAGATTAGCAGGTAATACTATCTAGGTTGTGAGCTGATAAAGTTGGCGTCTTTGTTCATTTGACTTGGTTTCTGGGGCTCAACGAATTTCTGTGATGTTATTGGTGGAAGCTGAACAACAGGTCGAAGTTTCTACCAATTAGTTGGGATTAAGGCTTAGTTGTTTCGATAAATAGCCTAGTTGCTAGTTGTAGCACTTACATCAAGTCTGAATAAGGATAAGCGTGAGAGCTAGAGAACCTTAGATAACCTCTAATGCCTTAAAAGACAAATACAAATTATTTACAAGTTTTGCAATAAACTGGATTCGGATAAAGTGAAATAGCTATAGTGCATTCATATAGCTGGCCCTAATAAGTTTGGGATTGAGGCGTTGTTGCTAGTGTTGTAGTATCGAACAACTACTAAACCTTTCGGAGCACCATTTCGTGATACAATTTCCTTTTAAGCACAGACAATTCGACTTGATTCAATTATGTAAACTTCCCCTGCATGTCTGACTTGTAACTTGGGCTTTCTTTTTTATTGTCCCCGAGTACAGAAGCTATGGAACTATTCTACTGGGAAATTCTTAAAGGTTTATGCAGGCCATGTGAACAGAGTGTACTGCATAACTTCAACGTTTTCAGTCACGAATGGGAAGTATATTGTAAGCGGCTCAGAGGACCGATGTGTCTATATATGGGATTTGCAAGGGAAAAATTTGCTGCAGAAACTTGAAGGACATACTGATACCGTCATTTCGGTAACTTGCCATCCCACAGAAAACATGATTGTCTCATCTGGATTAGATAATGACAGGACAGTGAGGGTTTGGGTACAAGACTAAAATTGTCCTCGACTGTGTATAGGTTAGCTCCTTCTATCCTACAAATACTCAAATCATTGCACTTAATATTGACTTTGCATTAGAATCTTCAGTAACATATGAATTCTTTAGTAACAAGAACAACTTTCATTTGATTCTTCTGGTGTTTAAATCATTTCATTTGTGTAATTTTTCACTTAACTTTGGCTATTCCCAACATTGAGTACAGCCTTTACCTCGTAGATTTAGTTGAATGGTAATGGAAAAAATCATCCAATTCGGTTATTCTTCTTTCTGTGTAAGCATAATAATTTTACAGTAGCCAAAAGATGGATTATCTGTATGTCAATTCTATAGTTTCATTTCTCTTGAAGGTATATCATTCAAGATTTTTCCAGCTGTTTCATATGGTGTACTTAACTTGTAGGTTTTGTCCAGGGACATTCGCTTGTATTAGCTACTTTGCATAACCTGGTTGTTTTGGAGGGGCGTAACAGATGGCAGTGTTATGATGGCAGTGAGTCTTGTATGTGTTTGAATGGTCCAGTTATCTCATACTCTGGAAGTTGATGCCAGACAATTTTACTTTAATAAAAAAACTGGCTATTGTATTTCTTCTTTATATGTGAGTAACTAGATGGTGCCAGTCCTCCAGAATTTTGAGGGAGAAGCATTTCATGTAGAGAGGTTAAAATATATGTAGAGAAGAATGATCTTGTTTCATTCATATGAGGAGTCCTACAGATAAGTGATAACATTTACAGCAAGGGCAAAAAGTTCAGTTATTATAATGAACATTGATCTCCCCATTGTGTCATGTGACTCACAGTTTAGAAATGCAAATATTGCAAGATGAATCAACGTCCATATTGCTCCTCAGTTGTGTCCCATGCATTACTGGCCTTTTCTCGCTCCATATGTATCTTCTTGACCATTTGTCACCCTCTTTCTTCTATCCGCAATCATCTCTGAGTATGACTACAGAAAATTAACGACCTTGGTTAGGTCTATAGCAAATGTGTTTATTGCAATTAAAAACTAAATGACACCTCCAGTTTATCCATTTAAGAAACCAAAGTGATCTTACAATCCCGAAATGCAAAAGTAAACCATTCAAACGTTTCATGGATAGTGTTGAGATTGATCCACAGCAGTCTGTTCAAATAAACTTAATTTGCCATCACATGCTAAACACGACAGAATTATTAACATATAGATCAAAGCAAACAATGGAGGTAACATGTGCATGCATTGCCGCAAACAATCTTCCACCTGCTCCGTCCAACCACTTATGCAAAATCCTCAGATAGGCAACTTATTCAAAATCCTACAGAGATGACTGCAGCAGATAACCCTTGTTCTCAGTAGCTTCCAAGTATAGGGCGCCGATTAGAGCAAAAGCATCTCCTATGAATTTTGCAAATTTAGCTGTATTTTATGCAGATTTTATCACAAAGATATTGGTCATAGCAATATCGAGTTAGTCAAAACCAGTACGTATTAGATACGTAAAAAGTAAAACAGATTTACCTTGGGGTAAGAATAAAGAAAGATGTACCACCATGCCCCAATTATAGTCATCACTACTGCAGTGGCTATAGCCGAGTGTAGAATCAGCCAGCTCAAGCTAATTATGACTGCTCCAGTGAGAGTTATTGTCCAAGGTTGACACCTATCATGAAAACAGTACTCAAATTTTGAGAGCATACAGAGAAATCTAATAGAAGATACATATTCACTGGAATTAAACATGTGAAAGTGCATATATAGAGGAGAAACTAAAGGTGGAATATAAATTCTAATCCTTGTGGTAACAAACAGGAAAAGGTTCCATGTTCAATTGCATTGTTGTAAAGGCTCAATTAAGGTTCGCTTCTTCATTAAGGTTAAAAGTTTCACAAAGAAACTTTAGGTTTGAGTCACACATTCCAAAAATTGTAAGTTAAAAATCACGAAGAAATGGCAAAACAACGAATTAGACAAAGGTAAATGTAATTGTGAAAAATTACCAGGAAGGCTTGGTGTCCCAGACAGAATCATACTCTAGGGAAAGATAATTGAGATAGCTGTCCATATCTTCAACGACGCCGTTTTCGTCGAAGAACGCTGAGTCTTCTTTTGGGTCATTAGAATTGATTCCACGAAGTGAAGTACTTGTCCTTGAACGTTTAGAAAATTTGTGAGAGGAAAAGGCAATTGACTGAAGTTTTGAGGAGAAGTTAAAATCGGAAAGCTGGGAACGAGCAAAGCAGTGAACCAGCGGTGCAGGTGAAAGCAGCGGCAGAAGAATGGAGGAGGAGATACATTGAGCTACTGTCATCCTTTTGTTTCCTCAGCTCTATCCAGTTCCGACAAAAAATCCTCTCTTTTTCTATTTGGGCTCGCCCGAATTGTACCCGCTACGGTGCTTCCATTTATTTGTATGTTTGTGTACGGGTAAAATCGAGGGCAATATCTGCCTCGATTTCCCGATGAGAAAACGGAGGGAAAGCACGAATTCACGAGATTGTAATCAAGGTTGGAGACCTTTCGTATCGAGACCCAAGAAGAGTGAACGATATATCAATCATCGAATGTGCTAAAACAATGCACTCAGGCCTTGTTTTAAAAGGTAGAATTAGGACTCGCCCGAGGCTCGCCCCATGGCGGAGCACTCGTAAAACGCCCCTTGGCTTATGTGCGGGGTTTAGTTCCGTGAGACTTACGCTTCAGCCGTCAGGGCTTACGCCCCGTCCCGTCCCGCCCAGTGTATTGGGCTCGTCTAATAGAACTTTATGCAATTGTATGTAACTAACCTTAAAAATTCTCAATTTTTCTTAATAAATCGTTGACTATTCAAAATTATTTTTTCTTTTAATCATAAATCATTTTAAGTTGAGTGTATTTTATGTCATAATTAAAATAAAAATTATTGCACGTTATCCAGTATCTATTAAGAATATTATGATAGTAAATTTTAAATAAATTTTTCATTTAAAAAGTGTTTATTTATTAACTTTTGTTATGTCTTTATTATATAATAGTATTTATTTTTTATAACTATTTTCCTAAATATTATTTTTTTCATGTTTACGAGATACAATACTTATTAATTTAATAGCTTAGTATTAACTAGTAACTATTTACAAATAATTAGTTATTATGGTATTGTATAGTCAATTATGTATCACTTTATTAACTTGTTGAAACTTAAAAATAAATTATGCTAGAGAATCATATTTAAATTGTAAATTATGATTTTATATAAGTTCTCTTTCGAATAGAAAGCATATTAAATAAAAGGAGTATTAAAAAAAATATATCAAATTATAGTATCGAAATTCATTCAAGACTCATTACTCATTAAGATACATATAAGATTTCGTATCGAATATATTACTTTTGATGTTTGAGTTATAACGACGTTGCAACTAATTTGCATATTATGATATATGTCATACTTTTCGTATTATTCATAGTTGAATTGTAATTCATAAATATTTTAAATATATTAATTGTTATAATTTGTGATTTTAATGTAATTCTTTTAATTCTTTTTTATTTTATACTACCTTAAAATTCTTATAATTAATAAAATTTAAAGATCCGTGAGACTTATGCCCCATGTCTCAGGGTTACGCCTCGCTCCCTCAGAGGTAAAACGCCTCGCCTTATGCCCCCTCCCCACATTTTAATACATTGAGTATAAGTCATAGACCTCAGGGGACACAACGAACGGTTGTGCATTACGGATAGAGGGTCACCCTCAACCGGATATCACAGCGCGAATCTCGCTCGATGTCGATTATGGATCAATAATAATTGGAAAAAGACGATTTTTACCTTTTAAGAATTCTATTAAGACTGAAAGTCTCCTACTACATAAAGGGTAGGTTTTCATTTCTTCCAACACATTGTAACACACGACCCAAGTCAACAAAAGTTTATTTTTACCTTCTAGCTACTGTAAAAGAATTTTGTTCACTTGTATTGTTCTCCATTCACAACTAGGAACAAACTGAGGGTCCAATCAAGGGCGAGGTCGTTGTTCAATCTAAGACCAGGCTTGGTCATAATATTGCGATTGGTTTGATAATTCATTTCGTCTTTAATTAATTTGTCTGTTATTCTTAAATATTTGTTGAATTAAACTGCGTACCATTTAAACCACATATAAATTTAATTGTTATCTATTTTGGGATAAACAAGTTTGGCGCCCACCGTGGGGTTAAGATAATAGTGGTGATTTGATACGAATCTGCATAACACATCATATTTTACGCTTGTTATTTGAAATCTTAATTTCAGGTCAGTCCAAAAATGTCAAACTCTTAGTCTGATCACTTGAATATTGAAGTTGAGTGTGGTCATCTGGTGAAAATAATCACTTGAACGGCCCTCGGCCTCACTTAGTCATCAATCTCTCCAGTCTCTCTAGCTCACAATGTCATGAAGATTAGCCCAAAATGATTATATGATGTATATAAATGGCAATGGAGAATGGGATATGATATTCAAATGAATGAGTATGACTAAGTATGTAACTACAATTTAAGAAAATAACTCAACGACGGGTATGACCTTAATGGGTCCTAACAGAATAAGCATGTAGCCTAAACATGATTTTAACATGGATCACAGCTCAATCAATCTAGCACGTAAAGACCTCATGGATAAAAACAAGATCAGGTAACTACGACGTACCATAGAAACAATCGAGTTGAAATTCACACGGTGCACGCCCAGACGCCGGTCACCTATCATGTGCATCACCACAACGCCAACATATAACATGTATATTCAAGGGTTCATACCCTCACCACCAAGTTTAGAAGTGTTACTTACCTCGAACAAGTCAAATCCAATACCGAGCAAGCAAAACAATACTCCAAAAATGCCATCCCGCGCATACCGACCTCCAAACGGCTCGAAACTAGTCAAAAGAAACTCAAATACATCAAATAATGCCTAAGAAAAAAATTCCAAATAGTGAAGGTCAAATCTTCAATCAAAAGGCCAAAGTCAACCAAAAAGTCAAACCCGAGCTTGCATCACGAAACACAACAAAAACTCACAGAATCCGATAACTCATTCAATTACGAGTCCAACTATACCAGTTTCACTCAAATCCGACTCCAAATCGACGTTCAAAATTCAAAAACTTACTCTATAAAACTTTAGACCCCCCCCCCTCAATTTCTCTCATGAAACCCTCAATCAAATGCCAAAAACGAAGATAGAATCATGATATAAAATAAAAAACGAGTAGAGAAAACTTTGCCCAATCCACATGGTGAAAATCGCTTCAAAAATCGTCTCAATCCGAGCTACATAGCTCCAAATGTATAAAAATGGTCGAAACCCCGAAATTAGAGCACTTATAATCACTAGGCGAATCAATGAATCGCGATCGCGAAGAAGAAAATACACTGCTTTTGAAAATACTCTACGCTATTGCAGCAACAACATCACGATCGCGATACATAAGGCTGACAGAACTACGCGTTCGCGGAAGCAACATTGCGAACGCGAAGAGATAACCAGTACTTTGCCTACCTCAGCCCCAAACATTACGCGAACGCGTATAAGTAGATGCGAACGCGATGAAGACCAATCCCAACTCTACGCGAACACGGCCATCCAATCGCGGTTGTGATGAAGAAAGTATCTAACTCCAGATTTACTCTACGCTATCACAATCCATTCTCGCGATCGCGAACAAGAAAACCAGATGCTCAGCAGAACCCGCAATGCCAAAATGAAGGAAAATGATTCGAATTAAATCTGACATACGTCTGAGCCCCTCGGGGCCCTGTCTGAACATTCCAACAAGTCCCTTAACATAACACGGATCTACTCGAGGCCACAAATCATGCATAACAACATCGAAACGACGAATCGCACCTCAAATCAAACTTAATGAACTTTCAACTTCAAAAACTCGCGCCGAAACATATCAAATCAACTTCAAAATGAACTCAAACTTTGCACACAAGTCCCATATGACATAACAAATCAATTCCAATTCCCGGAATCACAATCTGAATCTGATATCCTCAAAGTCAATTCTCGGTCAAACTTATAAACTTTCCAACCTTAAAATTCCCAACTTTCGCCAATTAGCGTTGAAATCCTCTAGAAATATTCAAATGCAAACCGGGCATACACTCGAGTCCAAAATTATCATCTGGGCCTAACGGAACCATCAAAACTCCTATCCGATGTCAAATACTAAAAGGTCAAACTTGGTCAACTCTTCCAACTCTAAAGCTTCAATCATGAAATTCAATCTTCCAAATCAATTCCGGATAACTTGAAAATCAAAATCGATGATTCATACAAGTCATAATATACCATATGATGCTTCTCAAGACTTCAAATAGCTGAACGGAATGTAAGTGCTCAAAACGACCAGCTGGTCGTTACATAATTGTATGAGTATTTTAATGCCATATCACAGATTTCAGCATGTGTACATGTTTGCTGCTATTCACTTGACAGTTTTAATTTGTAATGAATCTGGATCCTAATTCTCTCATATGATCATTGAAGTTTAGGAGTTAATTGAGATTATGACATGACCGTTAGAAAATCAATTGGGCATATGAAATTCTAGAATATTTGAAGAGTTTAGTGATTTAATGATAACAATCTTGTGTTTGTGATTGCGAATTAAGAATCATCTTGAGAAGAAAAGTATAGTTGAACGAACATAAAATCAGTATCAGTGTATCGTCGATGGAATATGAAAAGTGGAATGAAGGGATATGAGCTGGGATTTGGCTATTAGCATAAGGTGGTTGGCTATTGGTTTAAGGTGGTCTTATTGTTATAAATAATCATAGAATAGGTTGAATATATAAATTGAATTCCAATATGACTTTGTATTCTTTTATGTCGAGCTCACTGCAATTGTATTAGAAATTTAATGCATGATTTTTAGTTGTGTTATCTAGTGCCAAAGTGAAAGTGGGCCAGACTTGTAAAAGTTCCCAATTGGGGCTGAGTCTGCAAGTCTAGAAACTCCAGGTCACTGGACCTTGGAGTTCAACCCATTTGAAATCCGTTTGGGTTTAAAAATTGTCAGTTTTCTATTATAGTGTTGTCCATCACTTGTATAAGGAATTTTTATTTTCCTATACACTATTTGAAACTTTATTACTAAAAATATCTATGTTTAGTTAATTATCCAAGCTAAGCAAATTTTGTTTACAAAATATATACATTCCACCTTAAAAGGTTCCCAATCCATTATTAGTGCCTACAATTAAGGAATTTAATTATACATTTTTTCTTTTTCCTCTCATCTTTCCCCTTTTCTCTCCGGATCTTCCACTCACACTCCAAATCTTTTTGGTTCCTCTTTCTTTTCTTTTTCGATGCCTATTTGCTTCTCTTTTTAACTAAAGTGTATCTTGTAAGTTGTTTTTTAACATGAGATATGTCATGTAGCTTTACATAAATTGTTACCAGTTAATTATAGTTCATTTTAATCACTAATCATAATAAACTATAAGTAATATAATTTGACGTAAATGTTGTGTGTGCAGATTCCC
>ML379102.1:6931-122886 GCA_005239525.1 Nicotiana knightiana | reverse complement strand
ACCCCAGAACAATGGGTGTTTAGCCACTCATGCTATGATCAAACAATTGCATAAGTGTGCATGAATTGAAAATACTTGAATAAAAATGAAGAAAACTAATAATCCTTGCTCCTTCAATGATCTTGTGTGTGTATTTTGCTCCCCAAATTCGTCTCCTCCCGTCCAAGATGTGTTCTTGGGTCTATTTATATGGTTGGAATAAACCCTAACCGTGTAAGAGACTCCTATTCCCACTTGAAAACACTTAAAAACCTTTAAAACTCGGACTTCACCGAAACAGGCACCCTGGCGTTTGGGGTGTAACGCCTGGCTAACGCCAGGCTCCCCCTGGCTAACGCCAGGCTCCCCCTGGCGTTTGGGGTGTAACGCCTGGCTAACGCCAGGCTTGTCCCGGATCGCTCTTTTTCGACTCTTGCGCGTAATTTCCGACGTTTATGCTCTCATTTAGCTCGGCTTCCATTTCAAACTCACCTACACATTAAATAAACTCCATTAGGCACATACGACGTGTATTTTTATCATTAAAGCACATAAAATGCAAGGTATATAATGCTTAAAATCATGAATTCTGGCCACGCATCAGACCCCACACGAAGAACATACTAAAGGATCAGCTAGTGAAAGGATCACCTCATCTAGACATTATCTCATTGGTTGGCATGCCTGGAATCGGTAAGACTACTATTGCCGAAAAGATTTATAATGATCCAATAGTCACCTCCCACTTTGATGTACGTGCACAGTGTCATGTGACTCAAGTATATTCATGGAGAGATTTTTTGCTAACCATTTTAAATGGTGTGCTTGAATATGTTGATCGTAATGAAAAAGAAGATGGTGAATTAGCTGATGAGCTGCGTCGATTCTTGTTGACTAAGAGATTCTTAGTTCTCATTGATGACGAGTGGGACAATTTACATATGTGCTTCAAAGGTGCTCGTAACACGAGTAAGTTATTCTAACAAACCGACTGAGCAGCATTGTAATTTATGCTAAATGCGAAAGTGAACCCTATCATCTTCATTTATTCAGTGATGATGAGAGCTGGACATTATTACAGAAAGAGGTGTTTCAAGAGGAGAGTTGTCCACATGAACTTGTTGATGTGGGGTTTCGAATAGCAAAATGTTGTGGAGGGTTACCTATGTTCGTTGTATTAGTTGCTGGTGTTCTGAAAGAGAAAAAGAAGAAAGCAGAATTTTGGAAAGAAATAGAAGAAAGTCTAGGTTCACATGATATTAGTAGCTTGGAAGAGACCATGTCTGTGATTGGATTCAGTTGCAAGAATTTACCGCACCATTTGAAACCTTGTTTTATCTATTTTGGAGGATTTTTGAAGGGCAAGGATATTCATGTCTCAAAATTGACTCGGTTTTGGGTAGCTGAGGAGTTTGTACAGGCAAATATATGGAATGCGCAAGGTTTCTTGGAAGATCTTATTAGTAGAAATTTAGTGATGGATGTGGAGAAGAGACCCAATGGCAAGCTGAAAATGTGTCGCAGTCATGATCTGCTGCATATATTCTGCTTGGAATATCGGTTGTTTATTCACTATTATGAGGATCAGGTTGATCTTTGGCAGCCATCTCACTCAAACGTTCGCTCTTTAGTCTTTACTATTCAATGTGATTGATCCAGGTAATTTTTTATAGCTGCGTGATATATCCTTCATCTTTAACATCTTCAAACTTGTTAATGTGGTAGTATTTTCAAGAAAAAAGAATCCAAGTGTTATGTCTTAAACCAAGTGTCAATATGCATGTAAAGAGTCTTTACATATGGCAAGCCTTCTAGAAGCCTATGATAAGTAGCATAAGCCAAGTACCAAGTGGAAAAGCTTGTCTCAAGCAATTGTCATTATTGAGCTTATAAATAGCCCTTCAAATTTTATGGATGAAACACAAAGAAAAGCTAATCATTAGCTTCAAATCACTACTAGCTCTCTTTCTTTCATTCCAATGTTCTTTTTAAGTTTTCACTCATTTCTATCTTAAGTAGATACTTCATTTGTTTCCTTTACCAACTTGTTGGTATATTTGTTACGACCCGACATGTCGATTTGAGTATCTGCACTTCGCTCGATATTTTGAGAACTCGAGTAAGTCTATATTATGTTATGGGACTTGTTGGTAAGTTTGGACGTGATCTCAAGGGGATCGGGTAAGTTTCAGATAGGTTTGGGTTGTGTTGTGCTTGTTTTTCATGTTTTGACATCGTTTTTCAAGCATAAATGATATCATATTGAACAAATGAGCTTCGATTTCTATTTTGAATGAAACATTAGGTTTGTATCGTAATTACGGACACGTAAAAAAAGAATCGTCAAATTTGGACATCGTATGAGGATTTTATGGTCATTTTACAAAGAATTGAGTTACTAGATTTTTTTCAGATTAATTACAAAATTGCCACTGACTTCGTATTTAAAAATCTGCACTATTTCCAATTATTAAAACTAACATATCTCCTTCAATATAATGTCAAATTGAGTGATACAAGAGCCTAACTTGACTAGAATTTCACAAAGAATACATTAGAGGAGTAAAAAGTGAGTTTCGATATCATTTGGCATGAGAAACGAGACAGAATAGCAGGCAGAAAAAAAAATATAAAACAAGGGTTTGTTCAGTTGGTCATATTTTGAGTTGGGAAGCTCAGATTTGGGCGATTTTGAAAATGATTTTCACCATATGGATTGGGATAAGTATTCTCTACTGGGTTTGGTTATATTTCATGAATCCATCTCCGTTTTGAGGATTTAATTGATGATTTCAAAGTGAAATTTGAGGGTTTTTGCCTAAAGTTTCATAAAGTGAATTTGTAAGTTTTGAACAACAATTCGGAGTCGGATTTGAGTGAAATTAGTATGAGTGGGCTCATAATTGAATGGGTTGTCAGATTTTGTGTGTTTTGTCGGGTTCCGAGGTGCGGGCTCGGGTTGGGCTTTTCGGTCGATTTTGGGCCTTTGATTAAAGATTCGACCTTTTTAAATTGGGATTGATTCCTTTCGCATTGTTTGATGTATTTGAGTTGTTTTTGGTTAGTTTTGAGCCGTTCGGAGGTCGGAATATACGAGATGGAATTTTTGGACCATCGCTTGGCTTGTTCGGTATTGTGATTGACTTGTTCGAGGTAAGTGTTTTGCCTAATTTTGTTGAGGGATTTTTTCCTCTTATTTGTCATTATTTGCTACATGCAGGGGTGATAAATATGTGAGATGACGAGCGTATATGTATGTGCCAGGGTTAATCATGCTCGGGGGTAGATTGTGTTATAATTATGTCTTATAGAATTTCATAACCTTCTTGCTTCATGCCTCACTTGACTTCTAGATATTAAGAACGTAGTGTAAAATATTAGAGTCGAGACTTAGCCTAATATGGCTATATCAATGTGAAGAAAATTCTTAGGATACATTGATGTGTCTAATTCTTCCATCTCTATGCATAATCGTTAATACGTTGATATGACCGATATTTTTTTGATGCTAGATTCCATACTTGTGTTGTTGATAAATTGTGGGATTTGTGGAAGTACTTGAATTATATGGCCCTTGAGGGTTTCATCAAATCATTGTTGGCTTGTAAAGCAGTAATTGAGAACTTGTTTGGAATATTCGTTGATCACTCTCCTCGATGTTATATATACTTCCTGACTTGCCATTTTATTGTATTCATATGCTTGGTGAGGAAGAGTGTAAAGCACGAAGGGTGATGTCGTGCCATATTATTGAGAGTAAAAGCACGAAGGGTGATGTCGTTCCATATTATTGAGAGTAAAAGCACAAAGGGTGATGCCGTGCCATGTTATTTGTGAGTAAAAGCACGAAGGTTGATGTCGTTCCATTGCATTTATACTTTTATACTTTTGTATCATTGTGAGGTCATGGCACTAAGGGTGTTTTCGTGCAAGTGAGGACGAGAGACATGCATCTTGTTATGATAATATTTTCTTGTATATATCTTCACGTCTTACCTTGAATTATTACAGTCGTATTTGTGGTTCTTATGTGACTTATCGTCACTATTCTGTCCTCATTCTCTATCTAAATCGTTGTTGTGTTGCCTATGTCTTCTATTTGTTTAACTTGTAAACATCATACTTACTTCTTGTTGTTATGATTGCATCCATGTCATATCTGTTTTGCTGCACTTAGGCACGAGTCTTCTCCCATGTTGGCCATTCATGCTCTATTATTGCATTATCAAGAACATGCACCTCTCTCCCCTCCTTTTATTTGTTATGTCCATCTTCCGCCTCCATCATGCTCGTTAGATGAAATTATAATTTTTTTCCTAATTGTGGTCATTAATTATATGCTATTTGCTTAGTCTGTTACTGATGTTCGTTTGTACATTCCCGTTTATTATTACTGCTTGCATATTCCATTCCTTGTCATTTCTATTATCGGTATTGCTATCATTTGGTTGGTACTGTTTTACGCATATATGGTGAGGATAAGATAAATGCACAAAGGGGGTTGGCATGCCGCTAGATTTGATGTCTTAAGTACTTCTTTCACACTATGAAAGTTTTGAGGCAATTGTTGTGGTTATGAGCTTTCGTTCTAAGGAAAGGGTCGGTTAATATGTTGGAAACTGTTGAATTTTTGGTACTATTTTATTGTTTTGTACAATTGCATTGTGTACTATATTCTATTTTTTTGTCCTATAGTTGTATTGTTAGTTTACATTATAGTGTTTATTAAAGAGCATCTTTTAACTAAAAGCCTTGTCACTATTTCGACGGGTTTAGTCAAGATACTTACCAGTACATGGGGTCGGTTGTACTGATACTGCACTTCTGCACGGAGCTGCTGAAGAAGTCGGGGGCTGACCCTGAAGATGTTCGTATATTCTGGATAGAAGCTGCCACTAGTCCTTGGTAGTTTTAGACATTATTAATCTGTTCATTAGTTTTCAAACAGATCGTGTGATTATTTATATTTGCTTTGTAAATCCTAAATCCTAGAAGCTCATGATTCGTACTACTAGTTCTTGGGTAAATTTGTAGCAGTTCAGATAAAAAATCCTATTTTAATTTCCTATAAGTTCATTTGGTTTGGATCTTTTGCTAACTGGCTTTCCTAGTGGATCAAGTTAGGTGCCATCATGACCTGTGATTTTTGGTTCGTGACAAGGTGGTATCAGAGCACTAGGTCTGTAGGTTGTACGAGTCATGAGCAAGTATCTAGTAAAGTCCTGCAGATCAGTATGATGATGTCCATAGCTATCTTCGGGAGGCTACAGGGTATTTAGGAAAATTTCCGTTCCTTCTTTCCTTATCGTGCGGCCTTGTTTCAGCTTGAAATCTACGACTTTGACTCTTCTCCATCACTCATATGTGAGTTTGTGCGCTCAGTATCCGTTATGTGCCGACAATCGTTGATGCTGCAGATAGATTACGACGGGCTATGGATGCCGGATAGTCATCACAATGTCTTGTATAGCCTCAGGAGCGGATGCAGTGTTAAATATTCTAGTCATTCATTTGGGGTATGAGGCGGGTTCATAAGTCCGATTGGTAAGCACCTGTTAGAGTCTTCGGGGTGGTCTATGATCAACATTGCGTGAGTTTTAAAGCATTCAGCTAAATAGTCGTGCAGTATCGGGGCATGCTGTGAAGATATGGTACTTTGGGTTGCTAATGAGGTGTCCTATGGCTTCGAGCTAAGTGGTGGAGACTGCTAATGACAATCAGATTGTAGGGTCATGGGCCGTATCAATTTTTAGATCGGGAGATTGCTTGGTTATTTTTTTGAATGGTCATATGCTAGTGTAGCACGGGTTGCTTGACGCGTATTAGTTGTGTATTGAAGATCAGAGTAAGATGAGTGGTTATCGAGAAGGTTCTGGCAAGTTCCATGTTTTACGTAGCCTTTAAGGGCTTTTGGATTTGTCTACGGGTGGGCTTGAAAATGGAAGTGAATGTTAATTGGATCTAGGGTGTTTCCTTGTCAAGAAGAGTCTACATGTAAATATTGGAGTGCTACAAGAAATGGTTTCGAAATCCCAAGAAGCTCCCTCAGGGCGGTCATATCAGATTGAGCTACTTTCGGGTTAGTAGCCTGCGTGACTCTGTTGAGTTAGAGGCGATTAGTTCTGATTACTTGATAATATGTTACTGAGATCCGAAGAACTTATCATGGTTATGATCACGGGGGGAGTTGATGCTTTCTACAAGTATAGGAGCTATAATGCTTATGGTTCAGAGTTGACTGTGAGACTTTCGTAGTGTTGCAAATTAGCCTGTTAGAATAAATGCGCCGCGTGGGGCTGAAAGGTTGCATGTACAAGTTTATGGCTTAGTTTTGGAGGGAAGGATACGAGTTCTTGATGTCTCGGACAATTTTGGGTGTTTGAAATCTTGTTGGCACTATGAGATTCCCATCGAAGTAGAGTTCGCTGGTTGGCAGGCACATTGTGTTTCGACTTATGGGTGTTTCTCTGCGAGATGATGGAGAATGAATTACGTGTCAGCTATTTGAGAAGCGATGTTCAGATTGGGTATGAAAATTCTGGTATTCGTGAGGCTCAGAGACTGAATGTTCTTGTTGGCGGACTATTCCTTGATTGCGAGTTGTGAATGAGTGTAGAAGATTGGATGATTAATGGTAGGTGTTATGGAAAGGTTGCTATATACTTTTGGAAGGTTTATTACATGTTTGAGGATGATCGAAATTTGGTTTGGGGATTATTTTGAGCCCAGTGAGGGTGTGTATGTTGTATCAGGTTGGATCTGCTTGCTCTTGCGCAGTTGGTGCCGTATGTATATCGTCGGGCGAAATGGATGTTATTCGCGCCTTGGTTTGTGTCATATGTTTCTCTCTTATACTACGATGGGTTGTGAGGTTTACACGGTTCTTCGCACACATATTGTGATTCAGTTTTGGCCTCGTGGCACTACGAGCGAGGTGTCCTTTGTGATGTTGCTTAGCTTATTGCACCATAGTTGTGCTTGCCTTTCCTAGCATTGTTTGTTCCTAATGATTTCCTTACAGTTATATTTGTGCACTCTATTGTGCTTGATGTTGACGCATATGTGATCAGTGAGCCCGAGTATTATGGCTTGAAAGGTACCCTATATGGATTGATATGATGGGATCAGGTTTCACACCATAACGGTACAGTAATGAAATGTGGCTCCTTATTTCTATTTCGTGTATTTTTCTTTCACCTTGTTGATAATAGTTCATAGTAAAGTGCTAAAATTTTCCTGCTTGCTTAATTTGTTTAGTAGTTTTCTTATTTGGTTTTCTTACTGTTATATGTCATATCTGAATTATTACTTGTTAGTGTACTGAACCGGGTCGTGTGTGGCTCCATATGATTATTGTTGAAACTGGTCGGTGTGGTTTCTTGTGTTGGATGAGATGAGGTTTCTAGACCTGAGATTTGCGTTATTGTATTGCTATTTTTTTTTAGGAATAACACTATAGTTTGTTGAGGATTTGGACAATGGCCCTGATCATGCAAGTGAGTTTCTTGGCATATTGATTAGATGAGTGGTTAAGCAGTCATGCGTGTTTCTATCATAATCGGTAGGGTATAGAGGTTTTGAACAAGGTCCTAATCGATATGAGGTTTGTTAGCGGCACCAGATTTGTTTTTGGGCAATAATGGTGGTAAGCAGTTCCTACTGTGAGTGTCATGATTTGATACGACTGGTTCAGACTTGTACAATGTGTAGATGTGAGATTCGAATCTTGTAATAAATTCTGGATGATAAAATAGGGTTCTAAGGTTTAAGGACCAAGGTTGAAACATAGATCTCTAGTTATGTAGTGTTGGAAGGCTTATGTGGATCAGGGTGACGTGGGATCACCCCCGAGTTTATGCTTAGTAAGGTTACACCATTATTTGGTAGCTTTGGAAAGACTCCTGGCACGTTCAAGGATGAACGTGTGTTTAAGTGGTGGAGGATATGACGACTCGACAGGTCGTTTTGAGTATCTGCACTTCGCTCGGTATTTTAAGGGCTCGAGTAAGTCTGTGTTATGTTATGGGACTTGTTGGTATGTTTGGACGTGATCCCGAGGGGCTCGGTTAAGTTTCAAATAGGTTTGGGTTGTGTTGCGCTCGTTTTTCATGTTTCGACATCGTTTTTCAAGCATAAATGATATCATATTGAACAAATTAGCTCTGATTTCTATTTTGAATGAAACATTAGGTCTGTATTGTAATTACGGACATGTAAAAAAAGAATCGTCAAATTTGGACATCGTATGAGTATTTTATGGTCATTTTACAAAGAATTGAGTTAGTAGATTTTTTTCAGATTAATTACGAAATTGCCATTGACTTCGTATTTAAAAATCTGCACTATTTCCAATTATTAAAACTAACATTTCTCCTTCAATATAATGTCAAATTGAGTGATTCAATAGCCTAGCTTGACTAGAATTTCACAAAGAATACATTAGAGAAGTAAAAAGTGAGTTTTGGTATCGTTTGGCATGAGAAACGAGAGAGAATAGCCGGCAAAAAAAAATATAAAACAAGGGTTTGTTCAGTTGGTCATATTTTGAGTTGGGAAGCTCGGATTTGGGCGATTTTGAAGATAGTTTTCACCATATGGATTGGGGTAAGGGTTCTCTACTCGGTTTTGGTTATATTTCATGAATCCATCTTCGTTTTTGAGATTTGATTGATGATTTCAAAGTGAAATTTGGGGGGTTTTGCCTAAAGTTTTATAAAGTGAATTTTTAAGTTTTGAACATCGATTCGGAGTCGGATTTGAGTGAAATTAGTATGAGTGGACTCATAATTGAATGGGTTGTCAGATTTTATGTATTTTGTTGGGTTCCGAGGTGCGTGCCCGGGTTGGGCTTTTTGGCCGATTTTGGGCCATTGATTAAAGATTCGACCTTTTTCAATTGGGATTGATTCCTTTAGCATTGTTGATGTATTTGAGTTGTTTTTGGTTAGTTTCGAGCCGTTCGGAGGTCGGAATACGCGAGATGGAATTTTTGGACCATTACTTGGCTTGCTCGGTATTGTGATTGACTTGTTCGAGGTAAGTGTTTTGCCTAACTTTGTTGAAGAATTTTTCCTCCTATTTGTCATTGTTTGCTACATGCGGGGTGATACATATATGAGGTGACAAGCATATACATATGTTCCAGGGTTAATCATGCTCGGGGGTAGATTGTGTTATAATTGTGTCTTGTAGAATTTCATAACCTTCTTGCTTCATGCCTCACTTGACTTCTAGATATTAAGAACGTAGTGTGAAATGTTAGAGTCGAGACTTAGCCTAATATGGCTTAATCAATGTGATGGAAATTCTTAGGATACATTGATGTGTTTAATCCGGCCATCTCTATGCATAATCGTTAATACGTTGTTATGACTGATATTTTTTTGATGCTAAATTCCATACTTGTGTTGTTGATAAATTGTGGGATTTGTGGAAGTACTTGAATTATATGGCCCTTGAGGGTTTCATCGAGTCATTATTGGCTTGTAAAGTAGTAATTGAGAACTTGTTTGGAATATTCGTTGATCACTCTCCTCGTTGTTATATATACTTCCTGCCTTGCCATTTTATTGATATTCATATGTTTGGTGAGGAAGAGTGTAAAGCACGAAGGGTAATTCCGTGCCATTTTATATTCATTATCATGTGAGGAAGAGTATAAAGCACGAAGGGTGATGCCGCGTCATTTTATATTCATTATCATATGAGGAAGAGTGTAAAGCACGAAGGGTGATGCCGTGCCATATTATTGAGAGAAAAAGCACGAAGGGTGATGCCGTGCCATATTATTGAGAGAAAAAGCACGAAGGTTGATGTCGTGCCATATTATTGAGAGTAAAAGCACGAAGGGTGATGCCGTCTCATGTCATTTGTGAGTAAAATCACAAAGGGTGATGTCGTTCCATTACATTTATACTTTTATACTTTTGTATCATTGTGAGGTCATGGCACAGAGGGTGTTTCCGTGCAAGTGAGGACAAGAGACATGCATCATGTTATGATAATATTTTCTTGTATATATCTTCATGTCTTACCTTGAATTATTACCGTCGTATTTGTGATTCTTATGTGACTTGTCGTCACTATTCTGTCCTCATTCTCTATCTAAATCGTTGTTGTGTTGCCTATGCCTCCTATTTGTTTAACTTGTAAACATCATACTTACTTCCTGTTGTTATGATTGCATCCATGTCATATCTGTTTTGCGGCACTTAGGTACAAGTCTTCTCCCATGTTGGCCATTCATGCTCTATTGTTGCATTACCAAGAACATGCACCCCTCTCCCCTCCTCTTATTTGTTATGTCCATCTCCCGCCTCCACCATGCTAGTTAGATGAAATTATAATTTTTTTCCTAATTGTGGTCATTAATTCTATGCTCTCTTCTTAGTCTGTTACTGATGTTCGTTTGTACATTCCCATTTATTATTAATGCTTGCATATTCCATTCCTTGTCATTTCTATTATCATTATTTCTATAATTTGGTTGGTATTGTTTTACGCATATATGGTGAGGATAAGATAAATGCACAAAGGGTGTTGTCGTGCCGCTAGATTTGATGTCTTGAGTACTTCTTTCACACTATGAAATTTTTGAGGCAATTGTTGTGGTTCATGGGCTTTCATTCTAAGGAAAGGGCCGGTTAAGATGTTGGAAACTGTTGAATTGTGATTCTTTCTGGTACTATTTTATTGTTTTGTACAGTTGCATTGTGTACTCTATTCTATTATTCTGTCGCATAGTTCTATTGTTAGTTTACATTATACTTTTATTAAAGAGCATCTTTTAACTGAAAGCCTCGTCACTACTTCGACGGGGTTAGTCAAGATACTTACCATTACATGGGGTCGGTTGTACTGATACTGCACTTCTGCACACTCTTTGCAGACTATTGGAGCGGAGCTGCTGAAGAAGTCGGGGGTTGACCCTGAAGATATTCGTGTATTCTGGATAGAAGCTGCCACTAGTCCTTGGTAGTTTTATACATTATTAATCTGGTCATTAGTTTTCAAACAGATCGTGTGATTATTTATATTTGCTTTGTAAATCCTAAATCCTAGAAGCTCATGATTCGTAGTACCAGTTCTTGGGTAAATTTGTAATAGTTCAGATAAAAAAATCCTATAAGTTCATTTGGTTTGGATCTTTTGTTAATTGGCTTTCCTAGCGGGTCAAGTTAGGTGTCATCATGACATGTGATTTTTGGATCGTGACAATATTAATTTTGTTGATTTTTGTATCCTCTAAATACATATAGATGAGCTTGTTTAATCTTGGGGAAACATTTCTGTCACGACCCCAAATCCTAACAGGTCGTGATGGCGCCTATCGTGGAATTAGGCTAGCCAACCATCACATAAATACACATTTATTTTAATATAATTTCTCAAAAATCAATAATAACTAGCAACAGAGTATAAAAATTTTCTCTAAGTCTTTAAGCAAACATAATAATATAATCTATTGTCTAAACAAATCCCCCAGGACTAGAGTCAACCAATCACGAGCATCTAAGAATAAAACTAACACTGCTAATGTCATAAACCATGTCTCAGAATAAAATACTAATACTAATGAAGGAAGGGAAATGGAGAAGTTGCGGACGCTGGACAACTACCTTGAAATCTCAAAAGCTGACGATAACGAACTCGGATGGCTACTGCTCCGAACCAGTACCTGGGTCTGCACACAGAGGTGCATGGAGTAATGATGAGTACGCCAACTCAGTGTAATGAAAATAAATCACGGTCTGAAGAATAAGAAACACACAGTAACAAATACACCAATCCACAAAACCGTAAAATATCAAGTCTCAATAAAGTATACATAAGTTTGAAAACCAGTTTCCATAAAAATCCTTGAAACAAGTATAATTTCCACTATTTCTCAGTAAAATTCCCAAAATATCAGTTTGAAAGATGAAACGAATCAAAATCAAAAGCTCAGCAAAATATCATTTTAAACCGCCCCTCGGGCAAAATCATCACTCGTAATCAGTCACTCAGCACCTCACCATCACTCAATAACAGTCACTCAGCACCTCACAGTCACTTAGCATCAGCCCCTCGGGCAACCTCACTGTCACGCATGCCTCCCAATCACTCATCACTCGCACTCGCACTCGCACTCAGTAGGTACATGCGCTCACTGGGGGTGTGTACAGACTCCGGAGGGGCTCTTACAACCCAAGCGCTATAAACAAGCCACATCATGGCATCAATCATCTCTCAGGCTCTCGGCCTCTCTCATATCATAAATATCCTCATAACATTGGCCCTCGGCCTCACTCAATCAAACACTCTCAACATGCCACTCGGGCCATAAATAAAACGGGGTTCTCGACCCAAAATAGTATTTCATTTCAAGAAATAGTAATATCATCAAATAGGAGTGTCAACAATTTCACAAGAAAGACCGAGTGTAAAATCATAGTTTCAAAGTAGTGAGAATATCAGTAAAATAGCCCCCAAGGGGTTAAACAGATCGGCACTAGGCCCCAAACATGGCTTACAGCCCAAGTATATCAAAACACAGTAATACTATAAATTATATGCTTTAAAAGAGGTTTCGCAACTCAATAGTTGCCTGAAAAGGTACATTTTTTCAAATTTTCAATTTGTGCACGCCCCACACTCGTCATCTAGTGTGTGTGTCACTTCAAATCCGTGAAAGGATGTAAAGTTCGGGGTTTCATACCCTCAGGATAGGATTTAAAGACATTACCTACCTCAAACTAGCCCAAAAAGCTACTCCGCAATGCGTTTGCCTCTTGAATCAACTCCCGAGTGCTCCAAATCTATCAAGTTCAGATTTTTCACATCAAATTATGCTAAGGGAGTGAATTCCAATTGAAAAATATCAATTTTAGCACAAAATCCAAAATTAGTCAAAATCCGACCCTCGGGCCCACATCTCGAAACTCGACAAACTTTATACCAAATGTTCCTCATCATCTCATGAGTCCATACATATAAAGAACTCTGAAATCGGAGCTCATTTGACCCCTCAAATTGCCCCTAAATTTCTCTTAAACTCAAGCCCTAGTTTTACTTTTTTTCTACTGAGTTTCCCCAATTAAACACTTCAAAAACATGTAATAATTTAATATTATGAAGTAGAAATGATCACAAGTGACTTACCTAAAGATTTCCCATGATTTCTTGCTCAAAAATCGCCCCAAGCCGTGTTTTTTCACCCAAAAAATGCTAAAATGGGCTAAAGATATAACAACATTAAAAAGACCCAATTCTGGTCGCTAAAGGTTTGCACCAGATCCTGTTGCATCAGCAATGTTTATTTTCACTAAAAGGGTTCTAACTCCACCGTACGAACTCGGAATTCGATGATTCTTGTTCCTATGAGTCACAAATAATAATACAAACATAGTCCTTCAATCGAAACTCAATTCGGAGATCATTTTCTCAGTGCGATACTCATTTCGCTCATTAAACAATTAACTCACATTTCGCGTCAAAAACCCAATCGCGACTTGATGAAATTAGACCAAACTTTCTAGATCACTCCAATAATTCATTATCAAAATTCCGGAAGTCTCAAAATAAAATTTCGATCTCTACAACTAAAAATGAACCTTTGGATCATTACATGTTTATGCTCAAAACGCCAAAATCTTCCAAAAAAAATTTTCCAAAACTTATTCGAGCCTCATGGGACCCCAACCAAGTATACTAACAAGTCCCATAATATGACACAAACTTAGTCGAGCCTTCGAATCACCAAAAACAACGCAAAAATACTAAATTCACCTCGGATTCAAGCCTATGAACTTTGAAACTTCTAAATTCCACCAAAGATGCCGAAACCAACCAAAACACATCTGAATGACCTGAAAATTTGCACACACGTCCAAAATGACACTACGAACCTGCTCCAACTTTCGGAATTCCATTGCGACCTCGATAGCCGATTTTCCACTGCCGACCAGAAATCGCCAAAAACTAACTTTTGCCAATTCAAGCCTAATTCTACACCAGACATCAAAACCACAGTCCGAACACACTCCTAAGCCCCAAATCACCTAACGAAGCTATCTGAGCCATAAAATCTACATTCCGAGGTCGTTTACCAATAAGTCAACTCCCAGTTGACTTTTCTCACTATAAGACTACTCTAAGAGACTAAGTGTCTCAATTCTCATTACAACCACTACGAGCCCGAACCACCCGACTCCAACACATCATAAACAACTAAACAAGGCGTAACCAGAAAGAAACAGGAATAACGGTGCAAATTCTACAGAACGACCGACCGAGTCGTTACAATTTCACATTGCTGAAATAGTTTCTTAGGACAGTGCCCAACACGACTCAAGCCAGTTGGTGTATTTCCACTCACAAATAATTTTATTGCAGTACTAGTGTTATTTTTCATGTCATTTCCCTACAATATAAGAAATTATGGAAAGTAATAATACTACGGAAATTTTTGATGGTGCTACCAATTTTGATGTCGTCTCCGCTGCTATTGTTCCAGCTGTCCTGCCAGATATCCATGGTGTTGCAAATACGTTATTGCATCCACAACTTTGACAGACACTAATGTCAAAACACAGGTATGTAAATATACATGGTTACATATCCAATGCTAATATTAAAACTTTCAAGAAAAATGCACCTCAATGCAAGAGAAGAGTTGGGATAAATGATACTCTCGCAAAGTCAAAGTTAAATTTGACTAAAGCGGATAATATAGTTGTTGCGGTCATTTCCCAAATAAATAATGTGGCCAATGTGAGATATTGGGTGATAGACTATGGTGCTACTAGGCACATTTATTCTTACACCCAAATTGAGGAAGCAGAAGAAACTATTTATCTTGGTGACTCAAGAACAACTCCTGTTCTCGGGAAAGAAAAAATTCTTCTCAAATTCACATATGGTAAAACTCTAGCATTGAGTGATGTGTTGCATGTTCCTAATATCCAAACCAATTTGGTATTTGTGGGATTATTAGGAAAAGTTGGAGTGAAGGTTTATTTCGAGAATGATGAGGTCGTATTGACCAAAAATAATAATTTTGTGGGCAATGGATATTGTACCATGGTTTATTTATGCTTAATGTTTCTGATACTAGATATGAAAATACATCTTCTTCTGCTTATATAGTTGTGTTTGTTACTTTAAGGCATGCTAGACTAGGACATGTTAATGTCGCGTATATAAAGAAAATGCAGTCACTAGGATTAATATCTAGTTTAGACTCAAATAATATTGGCAAATGGGAAATATGTGCTGAAACTAAAAGTACTAGAAAGACTTATTTTTCTATAAATAGAGAAACTAATCTGTTATTTTTAATTCACACTGATTTAGGCGACTTGAAGCAGACTATGACTAGAGGTGGTAAAAGATATTATGTGACTTTTATTGATGATATTTCTAGATATACTAAGTTGTATTTTCTTAGAAATAAAGATGATGCATTTAATGCTTTTATTTCTTATAAAACTGAGTTGAAAATCAACTTAGTAGAAAAATCAAGAGAATTAGATCAAATAGAGGTGGAGTTATCTTTGAATGAATTTTGAAAAAAAAATGAAATTATTCATGAAGTAACTCCGCCTTATTCACCTAAGTCAAATGGAGTAGTTGAAAGGAAAAATAGAATTTTGAAAGAGATGATTAACTCGATGTTAGTTAGTTCTAATGCTCCTGATAAGTTGTGGGGTGAAGCTACATTATCTGCTTGTCACTTATAGAATAGAATACCACATAGAAGAACTGGCAAAACTCCGTATGAATTGTGGAAGGGTTATACACCTAACTTGAAATATTTAAAAGTGTGAGGTTGCCTTGCTAAAGTTCTTTTGCCTGAACCTAAAAAGAGAAAAATAGGTTCTGAAATTGCTGATTGCATGCTTATTGGATATGCTGAACATAATGTTGCATATAGGTTCCTTGTTTTAAAAAGTGATGTGCTTGATTGCAATACTATAATTGAGACAAAGAATGCTGAGTTATTTGACTATATTTATCAATTGTCTGATAATATTTCTCATACACCTGTTGAAACAAATAGTGAAATTACTTCTAATGAGGAATTGAAAGGAGCAAAAGGCCTAGAAAAGAATATTTTTTTCTTATGGAAATGAGTTTCAAACTTTTCTTGTCGATAATGAACCATCAACTTATTTCAAAGCTATATCTTCTTCAGAAGCTAATTATTAGAAAGAGGCAATAAAAATTAAAATTGATTCTATTTTAAGAAAAATAATACGTGAATTTTAATTGATTTACCTCCTGGTGCAAAACCTATTGGTTGTAAATAGATTTTCAAAAGGAAATTTAACTCCGATGGATCTTTAGATAAATATAAAGCTCGGTTAGCAGCAAAAGAATTTTCTCAAACAAAAAATATAGATTATTTTGATATATTTGTACCAGTGATTAGACTTTCTTCTATTCGAGTTTTAATTTTCTTAGCTTCAATCCAAAACTTTTTATACATCAAATGGATGTCAAAACAGCTTTTTAAATGGTGATTTAGAAGAAGAGATTTATATGGTTCAACCTGAAGGCTGAGTCATTCCTCGACAAGAAAATAAAATTTGTAAATTAATTATATCACTGTATGGCCTTAAACAAGCTCCTAACCAGTGGTAGGAGAAATTTGAACAAGTCTTACTGAGAGACGGTTTTTCTTAAGTGGGGGTGGATAAATGTGTTTATACTAAAGTGGTAGACAATGATTATATGATAATATGTCTATATGTTGATGACATGCTTATATTTGGTACAAGTTTAAATATTGTGTAAAATACTAATCTGTCTGCTAATTTTAATATGAAAGATCTGGGTGAAGTAAATATGATATTGGGAGTTAAAGTTATAAGAAGTGAAGATTGCATAATGTTGTCACAAGAATATTATGTTGAGAGACTTCTTAAAGGTGTCTAACGGGCCAGGCTTACCCGGAACCGGACCGGCCCGGTATGTAGGGGGCTGGGTAGGAGGGGTAGAGGGGGTTGGTCCGTTTATTTTTTTTCGATTAACCAGACCGGTCAAACCCGGTCAAAGTGAACAGTACACTTTACCGGGTTAACCGGCCCGGTACAACGGCCATATTTTTTTTTAAATTTTTTACTTGTGGGGCCCACGGCAACGGTCACCTTTGCAGGGATCCGTTGCTCAACGGTCAAATTTGCAAAATAGCCATTTTTGGGCCTTTATTCTTTAAAAATTAACATTTTTTCAATTTACAATCTTTTCTAAAAATAAAAATACACCCCCCCCCCTTCTTCATTTCTTCACTCATCTCTTATTTCTCAATCTCAATTTCTCTCATTCTCCAATCTTCAATTCATCTTCTAAATTTATTTGGCTTTTTTTTTTGGAATTTAATTTATCGTAAAAGTTATTTTATCATTCGAATTTTGAAGTTTGAACAATTGAACTTCAAAATTGAAATACTTGACGTTTCTTCTTGGAAACATTGGAATTGTGTAATCATCAAGTGCTCAAGTTATTGCCGAATTTGGTGCACTCCCTCCAACTCTTTCTTTTTTTACTATTTTATTTGCATATTTAATTTTTACTTATACTTAAATTTTACAATATGTTTAATGCTACTAAAAGAGCGTGTAGAAAAGTTTCTAGTAGGGGAAATAAAAAAAGAGGTAGTTCTTCATCATCTGGAGCGTGTAGTAATAGTAATACCCCATTTACACATTTTTCCGAAACATCGCCTAATGATAATATAGATTATGAACAATTACAAAAAGATTTTGGAATAGAAGATAATGAATTATAAATGGAAGATGAGCTACCAGTTACACCTGATAGTGTTGGAGTTGCTATAAGGGGTGGTGGTCGTGGTGCTAGCAGTAGACCACATGTGGCTCCGACTACTAATCGTAGAAAAAGAAGTAAGGTTTGAAATTTTTTTGACATAATTGAAGGTATTGAAAGAGTTAGATGCAAACTTTGTAAACTTGATTTTAAACATCTGACTGGAGGAAATTTAGGGGGGACTGGGACTCTTAGTAGACATATGAGAGTTGATCATCCCATAGAAGGGGTTCTGATGGTG
Source organism: Nicotiana knightiana (assembly GCA_005239525.1). Classification (NCBI taxonomy): domain Eukaryota; kingdom Viridiplantae; phylum Streptophyta; class Magnoliopsida; order Solanales; family Solanaceae; genus Nicotiana; species Nicotiana knightiana. The sequence goes on along the minus strand of ML379102.1, from coordinate 104,858 downwards.
ATGGAAATCAAACAACTCTTAACCCTACTACTGGAGGACTTATAAAATATGATAAAATGAAGAATCGTGAGGAGTTAACAAAAATGATTGCTTTGGGTTATCTACCTTTTTCTTTTGCTTCCTCTCATATCTTATTATGTATATTCAAAGGATTTATAATCCTTTATTTAAAGGTATCCCTAGAAGTGATTGTAGATATGATATCTTTAGATTGCATGGACAATATCAAACATACATACGTTATTTGTTTGAGCACCTTCCTTGTAGAGTTTGTCTAACTTCTGATATTGGTCATGTTGTTAATGGAAATGATTATTTGACAATTACATGTCATTGGATAGATGATTCATTTTGTATGCAAAAACGTATTATCGCTTTTAAATATGATGAAGATCAGAGTCATATTGTTGTGTTTATAAGTAGTACTATTTGCGAAGTTGTTGAATTTTATAATCTTAACAGAAAAGTATTGTGTATGTCTTTTGATAACGCTTCTAACAATACTGTCGCAATTTCATTATTAAAAATGCATTTGCAACCACCACTTGAAGAAATTTTTCATATTAGGTGTGCATGTCATATTTATAATTTAATTATTAAAAGTGGCCTTGATTTATTTCTTGTGAGATTATTCATGTTAGAAGAGANCCTTAAACCAAGATTCATGCCAGACGAAATTGTTACTAGGTGGAATTATACTTACATATTTTTAAAATGTTGCTACAAATATAGATTTCCAATAACTGAAGTTGCTAATGCGCATTGTACTGATAGAAATCGTATGTTAACACCTGCTACTTGGGAGGTCATTAATGATGTTGATCAATTTTTACATAAAATTTATATAGCTACTGTTGAGTTTTCTGGAGCATACTATCCTACTGTTACAATGGTTTTAGTACATATAGCTGAAATTGCTTTTCTACTCTTTGAATTTAAGAAGAAAGAAAAATATACGGCTGCTGTTGAAGAAATGCAAGACAAATTCAAAAAATATTTCTTTCCAATTCCTCAGATTTACTTAATTGGATCTGTTTTAAATCCTTCTATTAAGATGGTCGATTGTCACCAATTAATCAATATTTTATATACTTACATGGAGATTGGATCAACTGAAACCCTAGATATTTTTACTTGTATGAACAATCTAAATGATAATTTACAAAAATTATATACATATTATGCAAGTATAGTTGATGATGTTGCTCATAATGTAGCCAATGTTAATCCCACTATGCAGTGTACCACTTCTTCAAGTTCTACTACTTTCTATGATGATGAAATAATTGATAGTTTTAATATTTTTCTACATTTGCTACAACTCAAACCAGTAGCAGGAACATTTATGAACTTCAATTCTACTTGGAGAAGCAAAAGAAGATTCGCACAAAAGGAATTTTCAGCGTTGGGATGGTGGCGTGAGAATGAAAAGCAATTTCCTGTTCTTTCTGCTATGGCTCGGGACGTGCTGAATGTGCCAATTTCAACTGTTGCATCAGAGAGTGCATTTAGTCAAGCAAGACAACAACTAGGAGACACCCGTCACTCATTGGGAAGCAATGCTTTGGAAGTTTTAGTATGTTTCAGAGATTGGATTAGATCGGAACGAAGAAATCAAGGACGTGAAGATGTTGATAGCCCTGAAGACGAGGAACTTGGAGATATATTAACACATGGTAACTCATCTGAATTTAACGCTCCAGAAGGACAATCAGAATCAGTTCATATTGATTATGAAGAACTTACAAGGGCAATGCAAAACCTTTGAATTTACTACTTGTCAAATGTAAACCTTTTAATTTGTAACTTGTAAGTTGTAACTTAGAAATAATTTTTGAAATTTGAAATACATATTGCATTTGCAATTTACAAGTGCAATTTTTTCCATATTCATTATTTTCTTTATATATTTTACTATATATTAATACAGATTACAATAGTTGTACAAAAATAAAAAAATAAAAAAATACTGTAACCGGCCCGGACCGGCCCCTTAAGCCTCTAACTCATACGGTTAAGTTTTTACCCGAATTAACCCGAACCCGTTAAACCCATTAACTATAACCCGTAACCGGCCCGGTACCCCTACCTGTCCGGTTCAACAAAACCCCAACCCAGGCCGGCCCGGCCCACCCGTTAGACACCTCTACTTCTTAAGAAGTTTGAATATTTTAATATCACACCAATGAGCACTCCTTTTGATGCTAACTCTCAGTTGAAAAAGAATAATGGTGACCCAGTTGCTCAGTCTAAATACGACTCACATTATTGGGAGTCCGACGTATTTAATGAATTTTACAAGGTCTGATATAGCCTATGATGTGTGTAGACTGAGTAGATATACTCATATCCCAACAACGAGCATTGGTCTGCATTAACTAGACTAATGAAATATTTGAGAGGAACCATGAATTATGGTATCCTATATAGTGGATTTCCTTCTATTTTAGAAGGGTACAGTGATGCAAACTGGATCTCTGATTCATATGAGACAAAATTCACTAGTGGTTATGTATTTACCCTTGGTGGTGGTGCAATATCATGAAAATCAGCTAAACAGACGATCATTTCTTGATCGACTATGAAATCAGTGTTTGTAGCTCTGGAGTTAGCTGGTTCAGAGGCTGAGTGACCTATTGGGCGCAAACAGTGGCGGACCCAGGATTTTACACAAGCGAGTTCAATAAATGATGACGGTAGCTAATAGTATAAGCGTTCATATATGACAAGCATGATTCAGTAACCTTTTTTTTTCTTCTTTTTGTTCTTAGCAAAATCTCTAGACAAATGCATTTAAAGTTGGCACACAAAAATTTTAACAAAGTTGAAAATATTTTTAAAAAGGGTACAATAAATTTATCTGCTTTCTATTTAGTTTAACAAAAGTTTATTAACCCTAAGATATTTAAATATTTTGTTATTATTAAGAAGTTGTTACTTGCGCGAAAAAGAGCATTAAAAAGATTTCTAAATGCTAACCCAATAATGGTGTAAAAAGAGCTAACACCAAAGTACAAAATTTAGTATGAAACAATTAAGCATTAATAATTAAATTAAACTAACAGATTATAAATGATTTCAATAAATATACTTGCATGTTTTATCAACATTTATGACAGAAAAAACCAAAATTCAGTTTATAAGTAGGTTTAGTTTTTTTTTTTAAAGCTGATTAAACTATGGAATAGTTTTTATTGTATTCAAGCAAAGAAAATAAAGTGAAACAGAAAAATGACTAGAAATAGGACATGAGAGATATAAATTTAGAAGGGGAAGCTTGGTTGATTTGAAACACAATTTGTCTCGCCTACCGTATCATATGGTTAATTTGCACTCACGCCGTTCCAAATGCAGGCAAAATAAAAACTAGAAATATGCACTGTGCGGATTCAAACCCGGTTACCGGACGCCATTTTGAACCCCCTCGACCATCTCAACAGAGAGTTCTCTTGGTTTAAGTGGGTTCAAATATTATCTCTATACGTATTTGTTATGTTTTAAATATAATTTACCTATATACAGTATAACTTTTTAATGAAGCGGGTTCAACTCAACCCCTTGACACCATGTGGGTCCGCCCCCGGGCGCAAACCCGCGTTGAACAACAAAATTACCGGGGATCGAAATGTGATTAATAAAATCTCTGACTTATAATAATAATTATTGGTTCATAGAAATATTATATTTGAAAACCTTTTTCACTCCACGTCTCTCTTATGGTGAAGATACAGAGATGATATTGAGAAAGATGCCAAAATTGAGAAAGCTGAGTTGCATATTTTGGGGAACCTTTGGTTATTCCAACTGTTAGAGGATTCAAGGGGAATTAGCTGGACAACTGTTAAGAGTTCCTAATAGCTGGAAAAGCCAGCAACGTTACACCAGTACATTGAGATACCAAATGGAAGTTGAATAGGGTTATCATGGGGTTTCCTGCAGTTCATGTCTCACTAGTGGTGGACATCCTAAGACGCCTTGGCTGCACGATTCATCTAAGTAGATGGACAGTTTGATCGGACCATAGAGATCCTAGAAGATAAGTAATTAAGCATATGTCATCAACCTTGGGGACGGTTGGAGTGGATACTTGCTCTTTATAACGTGTTAGCATACAGATGGTGCCCTTTGAGGCTTTGTACGTTTCTTTGAGGCTGGCGAGATCAAGCTATTGGGTCCAAATTTAGTGATTAGAGAAGCTGGAGGAACTTCATATATACGTGCTTCAATCTCCAATATATTATGTTAAAATTTTCGGTGTGCTAGAATTCCAATATAATATACTGGAAGTTCATACAAAGGTGCACCAACCTCCGGTATATTATATTGAAACTTTTCGTGTTGCAGTAAAATAGTGGTTATTTTTCTATAACTTAACAAACACTAGCTTTTTTAATTATCAGTCCGAAAACTGGTTAGCCCGTACTATTTTCACGACTTGAGCTGTGGTCATCGCTGCCTGATTTCTTGTGTATATATTGAATGGTTTTATCTTCTTTTTTTCTTTACTGCCTTCCATATGAAACATGGTAAAGTAGGTACTCCCTCCATTTGTGATGTAAATTGACTTGAAACAAAGTTTAAGATTATAAAAAAAAGCATGACTTTTCAAACACGTGGTGCTAAAAGTTTAAAGTACGAAAGCTTAATTAGGCCATGATAAAGTGGGTAAAATAAAAAAATTTAAATTAAATTATTTTTAAACATAGAAATGTGATATTCTTTTTGGAACGGACTAATAAGGAAAGTGTGTCATTTAAATTGAAACGGATGAAGTAACAAATAATGATTACTAGAAAGACTTAATTAACTTAGGTATCATTTGGTATACAGGATAAGGGATAATTAATCCCGGGATTAAATTTGAAATTGGTTTATCCCATGTTTGGTTGGAATAAAATTGTGGTATAACTAACCTCAAGATTAGTTATCCCGAGATTATAGTATTTTTTTATCCCTATGAGAGGGCAGGATAACTAGTTCCAGAATAATTAATCATATGATAATTTATTTCCCAACCAAACCAACCCTTGTAGTAGTAGATTATAAAATTAAGGCTTAATACACAATTGCCCCCGAACTTGTATATTACGACATCTAGTTGAAAGGCCCAAACGGCTTTTTTGAGAGGGGAAGTTTCAAGAAGAACTAACCTAAATAGCAGCCAACTCAATTACTTAAACTAAAATTAGTAAGTGAATATATAATATATGTATAATTTATGTCAATATATGTATATTTGTATAATTAATGTAAAATTTATGTGCGGCTAGAAAAGTAAACAGTGAAATCTACTAGCTATTTATGTAAAATGTTTAACTCAAATAGCCGTTTACCTTATCTCTTAAACTGAAAATAACTGCTAGATGTATAATATATCTATAGTTCATATATAATATATGTATAATTGTGTATAATCAACGTATAATTTACATATATTAACTAGAAAATGTAAACAATGAATCTAGTCAACTATTGGGTAACTATCCCATTTATGTATGATAATAAAGGCCCAATAGTAATACATGGACGCTAAGAATGTAATATAGGCCCAATAGTAATAAGAGTCTAATTAAGAAACTCTTGGGCTTTTTGACTGACTACCCAATCAAATTTGTGTCGAGAACATTTGTTAGATCAACTTGATTGGTAGGGGCTTGATGTCCAGTCCAGTTCTCTTTGTGATGACCCAAGGGATTATTTTATGAATTAAGACTTTGTCCTAGGTTTATTAACCATAAAAAGACTAATTTTAATCAGCTTGATTTACGTGCACAGTCCGGTCGTGAAACCGGAAAGCTTTTATTTGAAAATATGAAAAATACTAATTTTTAGAATTTAAAGTTCGATTTTAGTTGACTTGAGTCAACATTTTGAGTAAACGGACCTGGATCTATGTTCTGACGATCCCGGGAAGTCCGCAGTAAAATATGGGACTTGGATGTATGCTCGGAATTGAATTATGAGGTCCCAAGCCTTAGAATTCAATTTTTGAAAGAAATTTTCTTGCTGGATTTTTAATGAAATAAAGAAATGAATTAATGTTTGAAACCGTTGGTATCGGGACCGTATTTTGGTTCCGGAGCTCGATACATGTTTTTTATGATGTTTACATCCTATCTGTAAAATTTGGTGAGAATCGGAATTTATTTGACATGATTCAGACGTCCGGTTGAGAAATAATAAACTTAATTGAGAAAAATGATGAGTTTGAGGTTTAATTCATAGTTTTACATGTTATTTTCATGATTTGATCGCACGACCAAGTCCGTATGATATTTTTAGACTTGCGTGCATGTTTTGTTTAGAGCCCCGAGGGCTCGGGTGAGTTTCGAATAGGCCACGGGATGTTTTACACTTAGAAAAGTTGCTGATTTTCTATTTTCTGGTGCCCAGTTATTTGGTGCTTCGCGTTCGAGTAGCATCTATCCCGAACGCATAGAGTAAAAATTGAGCTGGGCCTTTTTGTTCTATGCGAACGCGGGACCCCTGACGCGATGGGCTGGGAGGAGAACCTACGCGAACGCGATTTGGTCCATGCGAACGCGTAGTGTAACGGGCCTGGGGGAGGGGAACCTGACTTTCCTCTATGCGAACGCGGCCCAGTGACCGCGAAATGCGATGGCCAACAGGCCTGACTCTATGCGAACGCGGGCAGGCCCACGCGAACGCGAACGCGATAAAGACCTGCCTAGTCATATTTAAACGATGTTAAACACGGACAAAACCCTTTCCTCCACTATTTTTTGAACTACCAAGCGTTAATGACAATTTTCTTCACCAAAGTTCATCCCCAAAGTGTTGGTAATCAATTCTAAACTCTACTCTTTCAATTACCCAATATTTGTCATCACTTTTAAATCAAAAATCAAGAGTTTCATGGTAAAAAATGAGGGTTTGGATAGAATTAGGGAATTTGTAAAAATTGAATCTTTACCTCGAATTGAGGTTGGATTTCGAAACTAATTGCATATTCGGGCTCGGGGATGAATGGGTAAATATAATTTGATCTGAACCCCTAGTTTGGACCAAGCGGGCCCGGGGTCGGGTTTTATCTTTTTTTGAGAAAATTTAGGAAAAATTATAAAGTTAGTTCCTTTAACATTAATTAATGATATTAAGTTAATTATGGTTAGATTCGAGTGTATTGGAGGTGAATTCAAAAGGAAAAGCTATAATTGAGCAATGAGTGGCCTGCGAATTCGAGGTAAGTGTTTGGTTTAACCTTGACGTGAGGGAATAGGAATCTCAACTTAATTGCTATGTGAATTTGCATGTGTGGTGAGTATAGGTGAAGTGACGAGTATCTATGCACCACCAAATTATCTGTTAAACATTATCCCTTCTCCGTTTCTAATTTATATTATTCATGGCTTAATTATTTTATGCTCATTGATGTTTCTATGACTACTTGGCTTTGTTAACTTGTTGATAAGTCTTGGTTCAATTATTTTTGAAAAGTGTTGGTTGTTCCCTTGGTTTCATATTGGTACATAAAGGTTGAGCGGGTTGACATTGTTTTACGAAATATATATACTCCTGTTGGTTTCATTTTGAGATGATATTGATGGAGTTTATGAGAAAATACAGTTTCTTGTTTATATTTGTTGAGACAAAAATATTGTGAAAGGCTTGGCCTGAATTGTGAGAGTTTTAATAAATAAACTGATATGATATATCTAGTGGGAGCGGGTTGCACGCCGTAACAAGGAGTAATAAGGGTAGCCAGGTGGGATCGGGTTGCACGCTACAACAGGAGCAATAAGGGTGATGTGTGTGTGTGTGTGTGTGTGTGTGTATATATATAGGGAGGAGCAATAAGGGTAGACAGGTGGGAGCGGGTTACACGCCACAACAAGGAGCAATAAGGGAGGACACTTATATTTTACTGATTTTTAAAAAAACAAAGATTTGGGAACTTACTGGTTTACTTCACTATTTTTCATATTTTGCACTACTTTTATCTTAAAGTTAAAGTTTGGAAATTTGGAAACTTACGTGACAATTGGTTATAGCCGAGACCTGGAAAATATGAGTGAGTTATTTTAAATTGCTGTTATAGTTATTGTTTGTTTATTTCAGAATTTCCTTTTTGCTTTATTTTATATTGTTCACAGGTTATATTGTTAATGCCCCGCCGTAGTCTCGTCATTACTTCGTCGAGGTTAGGCTCGGCACTTACTCAGTACACGGGATCGGTTGTACTGGTACTACACTCTGCACTCTTTTGTGCAGATCCAGGTACTGCACTCTTTTGTGCAGATCCAGGTACCGGAAAACATTAGAAGATCTTAGTAGCCGTATTCATCATTTGGAAACACGAGGTATATCTACCGGCGTCCGCAGATTCCTGGAGTGTTCTCCTAGCTTTATAAAGACTGCTTTATTTTACTCAAAACAGATATATTATTTCTTTCAGCCCATTATTTGTAGTATTCTTGGAAGTTGGTGAATTGTGACACCAGACCCTGGGGTAGTCTTAGAATTATATATATTTAGTTCGTGGCTCGATTTATTTATTTGTTTATCATTTTATTTTTGGAATGTTATTCGCCGTAAATCATTAGATTTAGTCTACTCTAAATTTATTTTATTGTGTTTAAATAAGTAATCAAAGAAAAATAGCTAATCGAATTCTAACATTGACTTGCCTAACAAGTGTGGTGTTAGGCGCCATCGATTCTTAAGGTTGGAAATTCGGGTCTTGACACTCTTGAATGTTTTATTTGTGTGTGCCTATTTTGAGATGTAAATATTTAACCAATTCTGGTAAATAAAATTCTTTAATTACTAAAATAAATTAAAATAGATACGATTAATTTCAGGCTGATGTGCGAAGATAGCCGATTTTGGGACTCCTATTAAAGTGGGTAATTTAAGGATACAATGTATTTACTCTGTATTTACCATTCGAGTTCGAGCAGATATATGAGAAAATACTGTACGTATTGTATTGTATTATTGTATGTGACTCCATAGCAAAAAAAGCTGAAGATGATCAAGCAAAATGTTGTATACATTGTATTAAAACTAAAATATGAGAATATATTATTATTACATTGTATTTACCAAAATCTGGCCAGATCTAAGAGTGTGGTTTCCGGACTTGTCGTTACCAGAGACAAACCAAAAATCTGATGAGAACTGAGAATACACTATTACACTGTATTTATCAAAATCTGGTCAGATCTGAGAATAGGTTTCTGGGCTTCTCGGCACCAGAGACGAACGAAAATCTAACCAGATCTAAGAATATATCGTATTTATCATTCAAAAATCCGGTCAGATCTGAGAGATCCTTCAATGTAGCCAAACATTGGCCAGTGATGGCCGTTCGCCGGAGAGGACGAAGCTTTGCCGGGGCAAGGAAGCGGGAGCACGACGGGATTTTAGACCTCCAATGCTGGCCAACGGAGGAGCGGACAGTACTGGACGTCTGAGATTGAATCTTTTGGGAAGCATAGTAATGAAAAAAGCATCGGTTGTGATTTGGGTTGAGATATGGGTATTTTCTATAAATAAATTATAATTATTTTAAAGTGTATTTATTACGATAAATATAGTGTATAAGTTGGTTATGGGGTGTAAATTTTCCTATTTTAGCCGTGCCTTAAATTGATAAAATCTTGCAAGTTTAGCTTATTCATCAGGAAAATACAAGTCTTATCCCCTATCACAAATTAATAGAATTTATAATTCATCGCTCCACTTGTCGTTAGTGCACCCGTTACTAACATGGTTTTTCGATAATTCGTCCTTACTGATTTGGCGATGAAAATATGTTGCTCAGCGACGACGTTACATCCTTTTTTATAGAGTATAATGACCGTGTTGACGGTACTCATCAAACTTGCGAAATCTACCTATCCGTTCCTTTTTATTAATTCTACTTTTTAGCATATAGGGATTCTATGTGTTCTATAAAGACGATTCTATTCCCAGCAAAATTTAGTGATGTTCAATCAATATTTTTTGAGAAAGAACAACCTATTACATGAAGGAGAAATTGTCAAACTACTGATATTTATCTCTTCACGTTCTCCTCCCCCCCCCCCCCCCCCACACACACACATAAAAAGTCTGTCATCTCTTATATGTATACGGTAGAAATCGAGTTCGTCTATTGGCCAATCGAAACTGAAGCGTGACAGGTTAAAACTCGATTTCGGGTTATATTGAACCAAAGGGGGCGAAGTCAAATCGTCGAGCTCGTGACCTTGGGACCGAACAAAATCAAGACCAAACAAGATCGAGGGAAATTTGCCGATCCGAATAACAGAAGGTCAAAATATATCGGTTGGGGATCACGAGGGAAATCCCGGTGCGTATCAAGGAGAGACCGATTAATTAGCAAATCATGAGATTTTTTACCTTATATAGAATTGTATCAAGAATAAGACCCCCTTACTATAAAAAGGTGGGTTTGATCATTTGTAATACACATCACAATACATGGCACAAAGCAATATACTGTTATTTCAAGCCCTTATCATCATGTTATTATGTTCTTGCATCAATTGAGCCGTTTCTTGGTTCGAGGGTGATCAAACTCGAAGGCCAAGGCTGTTCAATTTGTGTGATTTGCATTTATTTTCTTATTTCAATATTAATCTGTCTTCTTAATTTATATCAAGTTATATCACGTATCCTTAAAACCGCGTGTGAATTCAATTGTTATCTGATTTTGAGGGTAAATAGTTTGGCGCCTAACGTGGGGCCAAGAATAATAGTGATTATCTGGTACAAACTTTCATAACACACATTATGTACACTTGTTCTTTGGAGTATCTTTGATTCCAGGACCAAAATGTCGAACTCTCAATCAGCACCCCTGCAGATTGACAATGATTTCGGTCACCACAGCGAAAATGATAACATAGCGCTAGGGAACAACATACCTCCGATTGGCCTCGATGGAGTTCCAATTGTAGACCCAATCGAGTTAGCTCTCATGTAGCCATCAATGTAAATTTGGCCATCGATCCCGAGGGCAGTGTCTATGGAGATGTTCGATCAGCCGCTCGAAGCACACATGGCGGCGAAGAGGACGGGATCAGCCTGCGGGTGATCTTCGAAATGTTGCATGCTCAGGAAACGATAGCCCAATTCCAAAACTAGAATCACCCGCCGAGCAGGATCGAGCCGGAGCCATCTCAGGAAGTTGTCCACATGATTGAATCGACTTCAAGGAAATCGAATGGGAAAGAATCGTGGACAGATCCTACAATCATGAAGATGCTCGAAGAAATGACGAAACAAATTGAGTCACGAGAAAAGAAGATCGAGGAAAACGACAAGAAGGTGGAAATTTACAACTCCAGGTTCGATCAAATCCCGGGGGAACCACCAATATTGAAGGGTCTGGATGCCAAGAAGTTCGTTCAAAAACCTTTCCTTCCGAGCGTGACTCCCAAGCCGATTCCTCATGCCCGAGGTTTCTGCCTTGCTAAAGAAATTCGGAGAGACCCTGTCAAGGGGAGCTATGATATGGTACCACAATTTACCACCTAATTCTATTGACTCATTTTGTCACGCCCCGAACCTGGGCCTAGACGTAACACGGTACTAGGTGCCTGACTACATGCGACCGAGTGAACCAACTGGATGGCTGAATCAACATGTGATATCATAACATAGAGAATGCAGAAGATAAACTAACACGTGCTGATATACTAAAAGTATGAATGGTATAAATCAAGTGCGGAAACACTAATATAAGTCTGAAACATATTTGTAGCCAACATGGCTTAACCTAAAAAACTAACGACTCTCTCTAACTGTTACTCTAGTAAATAAAGACTCTAATGAAGTACTGAAAACACTGACTATCTGAAAAATACTGAATACTGTAAGGTAATGATAATGCCCCGAAAGAACTAAGGCTCAACAAATAGCTGATACAAGAATCCTAGCGCTATGAATCGTCAATCTGTAAATCATTACCTGCATCGTGAGATGCAGGCCGGGCAAAAGGGAGGTTAGTACATTTAAATTGCACTGGTATATAAAGCAACTGAAAGAAAAAATTATAAATGCTAAAACTGAAACTAAGCTGATAACTGAGAATTGATAATTGATAACTGAAATGATAACTATTGAAACTGAAACTGAAATGATAACTGATAACTGATAACTAAAATGAAAACTGATAACTGAACAGAACAAAGGAAGTAAGGATATGAATACTCCCTCTTCTGAATGATGAACAACATGTTTATCTGAATAAACTACGGCCTCGAGCCCAATATATATGTGCACAAGCTACGACCTCATGCCCAAGTATAGGTATACATAACTACGACCTCAGGCCCAAAAATGCATAAAGCATCAATTACGACCTCAGCCCAAACATGCATAAAGCATAAACTACGTCATCAGGCCCAAATATGCATAAAGCATATAAACTACGGCCTCTTCACCATTCTATTAAACTGAAAGGCAACAAACGATTTTCATAGCAATAGACAAAACAAAAGTTTCATAGCAAAATAAAATAAATTGAAATTCCAAATAAATATCTAATAAGGGAGAGGCGTCGTTGTTCGTCAATAGGAAGGAGAGACTAAGAATGAGAGACACGAAAGTAAGAGTTAAGAGAACCGGACAGAGCAATCTGAAGAGAGGATAGAAAGGGAGAGACTTCGATATAAACTAAGAAAAGAAGAGTTTAAAGAGAGGCGAATAAAATGAAAAGACTTAACCCTAAAATGTAAGTCTAATATTTATACAAGTCAATATAATTGATTTCGGATCGGATTGGATAAAACTATACAAATCCAAATCCGATTGGCATATGGGTTAAGTTTTTTAAACCTAACCCATATCCAATTCGAAAATCCGAAATCTGAAAATACGAATAGAGTGAATTGGTTCGAGTTCTCAGATATCCGATCCAAATGCGAACCCTAGTACTATGCACGATTGAACTAAAGATGGTTTCAAATTTCACGTTATGGGGTAGGGGGAGGTCATTTCAAATCTTTTTCTTGTGTTCTTATTTCTGACCCAAGCAGATTAATATAAAAATATAAAACATTCTGTTCTTTACATTCTAGCAAGCAAAAGAAAGAAATGGTTAGATATGATTCTACCAAACTGTGTACTATCTATTTCTTAAGTGAAATTTTCTTTTTCTTGGCTTATGGTTACAAAGATAATCACGTACATACATCTCTTTTGAACATGTTAAAGGAATAATAATCGCCACAAAATCGAGAATTACTTTTAGGCCTTAGCACAAGTAGTACGTAAACTTTTGACATCCGTCGATTTATTTAAGGTCAGATTGTGACAATAGAATTACACTACATATATAACATTGTGTATACGCGCTCTATACTGGATTTTCACGAATTAAAGTATTAAATCAAGAATATACGACTATGTGAAATTGAAGGGACCAATCTTTTAACCTTTTCCTCTTCTAATATTATTCGCAAGAAACGATACAATGATAGCTACGACGTCGAACCGGCCCTGGCCTCTTAGGGATTTAGGAATTGAAGGTGACGGGTGCCATAATTTCCTTTAATGTATACTTTGTAATGATTAATACAAAATTTATTAAGAACGTATATTCAGTTTTTTTGAGTTTATTCAGGTCAACTTAATTGTATTTTTTATTTGTAAATATAAAAATTATATCTCGAATATTAAAAACAAACTTAATTAGCATTGTAAATAAGGAATCCACATTTATTATAACAACACAAGTAAAATTATATTTTACTCGGAAATTATTTTTCTGTATATTAAAAATAAATTTACACCAGTAATAACATCTTCAACAAGGGAATTATATGAATAAGAAATTTTTTAAAAATTCAATAGATAAATTATACCTAATAAGTATAAAATTAAATTAACTACAAGTTCTCAAAAGCAATATCATAAATCTCATATTTTTTAAGCAATGCTTACGAAATTTTCATCATAATTAAATAGTAAAGATATTTAAATTATATTTAATAACCATAGAATAACACAATTTTTTATGATATAATAACAAAGATGATTGGTTTATAATCAAAATCCAAAATTCCCATTAAGACCCAAGTTTTCGGATTCGAAAGAAGAAAAATGATAAATTTAAGATTAAGAGAAATGCTCTTTTTATATAATTTTAAAGTTTTGGAGTCCCTTTTTGAGTGTTCTTGCTAGAGACCACATACAAAATAATAGGATAAGGAGAAACATATAAAAAATAATAAAACAACTATAGAAAATTGGGAGTAACCGAAAAATCACTAAGACAAAAGGAAATAAAAAGCACAAAAAAGAAAAGTCGGACAAGGTTCAAAATAAAATTCCAGCGTGAATTTTACACACGAGAAAAGTTTTCAAAAAGATCTACAAGTTATGACACATTTGTTTAGTTTACGACTATGAGTGACAAGATCAGATATTTAACCTAGTTTAAAAAAATTTATATATAAATATATAAAATATTTATCATCTTAGCATGTGCCATGTTGCCCTTTTCTAAAAGGGTGGATCCGCCACTACCTGACCTATTATTGTTCGCATTAGCATTGCGTTTTCACTTTAACTTTGAACTTTGGACAACACCTAAATCATCAACATTTCAGTGCGGTTATGCTGAATCAGTAGTGAATTTTCAACTGATAAGACACCAATGGGAATCAAAATTTACTAATGTAAACTTCTAGGTTATGTTTGGAAAGTCACTCAATAATTGGAATTGGTGCAATTACTAGGGTAGTAATTATACAGTCTAGTATATAACCTAGTAATTATGACGACTCTGTTTGTTTGTCATAACGTAATTACAACGTAATTACAAGTGTACTGTTGGATTGGACAAGTGTAATTACACAATTAAATTAAATTTTAAATGAAGTAATTATCGAAACTTAAAAGTTAATATAATAAATATATGCCCATAAATGATTGTTTATAAGCATAAATTATATTAAATTTGGTATTTAAGATACATTTTTTCTTGAATATACACTAATTAGTAATAATATATTTATAGCTAATATCGTAAAAATTAGTTGATACTATATTTTTTAAATTAATAATATTTAGTTTATATTTATAAAAACTAAAAACATACGTATTGTAAAAAATCATGGAGTGCATATTCGATAAAATAAATTAATATTTATAAATATAATGTCATAACATTATGCAAATATTTGACAAAACTAATCTATCAATTATAACTAAAAAATGAACAAGTTACAA
Source organism: Nicotiana knightiana (assembly GCA_005239525.1). Classification (NCBI taxonomy): domain Eukaryota; kingdom Viridiplantae; phylum Streptophyta; class Magnoliopsida; order Solanales; family Solanaceae; genus Nicotiana; species Nicotiana knightiana. The sequence goes on along the minus strand of ML379102.1, from coordinate 89,651 downwards.
TGTGAAATAACAAGCCAATACTACTAAAACAAGTAAAATTGAAACAATAAATATAACACAATTTCAAAATCCTCCCAAAAAAATTAACATATATCAAATTCCAACATAATAAAAATAAGTTCCAATACAACTTAAAGATTAGGAAACATAATAAGTTTATAATTGTTGGAATTACTTAGTCATTGTTTAATATCCTCCATTTTTATTTGTACGGGGCTGAGCCCAAATGTATTTAATTTTGAGATTTTTACCTAGTTATACTATATTAGAAACTTATTTACCAATGTTCTCTATGTTTTGTAGTTTTTAATAAGTATCTAGGTTTCTATTACAAATTGTATAGATTGCTCCTTAAAAGGCTCACACCCCATTACTAGTGCCTTCAATTACGGGATTCAATTATATCCTTTCCTTTTTTTCTGTTACCTCTTCTCTCCCCTTATTCTTTTTACATCAAAACCCCTTAATCTAAGCCCAGAACCTCCGTCTTCTCTCTTCCCACCATTGCCGACAACTTTATATTATTAAATCATCAATTGCATCACTCTTTTGCTGGGAGACCGGGCAACACCGAAAATGAAGAAATATTCAGGAATTGTATGATAATTATATCATAATTGTATATGAATTGTATCAGATACATCAATGCGTAAAATATAATTGTATCATACTTGTATCACAATTGTATCTAGCTTTTAGATGGTACATTAATATCCAAAATAATACTTGATACAATACTAATGCATTAATATATAATTATCATATATTTGTGATCTAAATTGTGAAATTCGTCACGAACTGACAACTACTCATAATTCAAATACAAGTTTGATACAAACCTGAAAGAATTCTTACATAATTCTGATACAGTTATGGTACAACTTAAAACCGATTCTAAACTTAATCTAATACAATATCGTACTGTATTTGTATTAGTATTGTATCATATATTATTTTAGGTACAAATTGTGATACAATTATGATACAGTCGTGATACAATTCTAAATTATGATACAACTTTGATCTTCATCTTTTTCAAGTTTCAATTTAAAACATCTACAGAACCAACTCTAAACATAAATTATGATACAATATTGTATTTGAATAGTATTAGTACTGTATCATAATTGTCTTAGGTATTGACGTATCAAATACAACTCAGATACAAGTATGATACATTTATCATACAATCGTAATACAATTCCGAAACTTCTTCTTCCTCGAGTTTCAATATGAAATTTAACCTAAAACCAACTTTAAACTTAACCAATCTCCCTTAAAACTGAGATATAAACTATAAAGAATATTTCCAATCGTTTTCAAGAACACACAATGCAAAGAAATCACATATTCGTATAATCCGAATATATAATTCAAAGCTTCGAAGCTTTTTAATGGTATGTCAAAGGCAAACCTCTCTACCTGTAATTTCAGAGATAATGTCGATAGATTTGTCAATATATAGTTGAAGCTTTTTAATGGTTGTTGGTGGAACTAATTCAGAGAAATATATGATGCTACAATTTTAGAGAGATAATAGTTTGATTTGTATGAGGGAGAGAGAGATATATATTGTTTGATTTGTATGAAAGAGAGAATGACTTTAAAATTTTTTGATATTGGGAAGAAAATCGTGATTGTAGGAGGCTAATTAAGATGATAGATGGGATGGAAGATACAGTTACAAATTAATTCCTATATTTAAGGGATCCTTCTTTTATCATGATTTTGTACTTAAATAGTAAATATAGATACACAATGTAATTTTTAAGGAACTAAATAAAAATGGTTAATAAGTTTCTAATATAGTATAACTAGGTAAAAATCCCTTAATTTTTCTATTTTGTTCAGCTTAGTGATTTTGGGCTTAGTTGAACTTCCGAGTCAACTATATAGGTTTAGTTACACATTGTATTGAACGGATTATTCATTTCATTTTTTCCAAAAGTTTCTAATAAAAACTCTTAAGCACAGTGAACCTAGGCCGAACTCCATTGATTTCACCATATTTTCCGCTGCTAACATGGTATCAGAGAGAGGAATCTCGTAAGTCTCATGATTCTCTATCCTCCGATGGTAACCTCGACGAGTTTCGCCGGAGATTTATCCTTCCTCGTTAATTTGTTCGATCGTCATATTTTGTGTGTTGAATAGTTGGTCGCCTCTGAGGGTTTCTATCTCCGCTCGTTTTCTTCTATTGAGGTTTTGGAGATTGGATTGTGATGATTTCGTCTTTAATTTCAAGTACTTAATATTCAATTTTGGTTAGGGTTTGTTGATCTGTGAGATCTCTTCACTGTTTCAATGGGTTTATTGTTTGCGCGAGCTGTTTACAAGGCCGTATTCTTCCTGTCGCGAAGAATTTGGTACATTTTTTTCTCGTCTTCATATTAATTGCATGTTTTAGGGTTTTGTTTTACTTTTGTGGTTAAAGCCTAAATCTGTGTGAGATTGGTTGTTCTCTCAAGTTTTGTCTTTTGATTAATGGCTATCACAACCGGAACCTCGACCTCTTCTACTTCCGATAACTCTTCTTTCCTTAACCATGGGACTCCGAGTTCTCGTATTTTTATCCTGATGATTATACATACCTATGCATCCCTTATATGTGCATCCATTTGATTTTTTAGGATCTTCCTTAGTCACTAAGCCTTTTGATGGCTTCTGCTATGGAAGTTGGCGTAGGTCCATCCCAGTTGCTTTGTCTGTTAAGAACAAGTTGGATTTTATTCATTGGACTTATGAGAGACCTCCTGAAGGTTCTCCTCTTCTTCGCCAATGGCAAAGGTGCAATGACCTGATTGTTGCATGGCTTGCCAACTCTGTTACTAAGAACATTCACCGCATTTTTTGTATTCTGAGTATGCAACAGACATCTAGAAGGAACATGAGGCTAGGTAGGGGCAAGCTGATGGTGCAGGGTGTTTGAATTGAAAAAAAAGATAGCTCATATCTCTCAGGGTTCTCTTGACATAGCTGCTTACTTCAACAAGCTAAAGCAGCTCTGGGATGAGCTTGCTTCTTTCTCTGCTAGCTCAGATAATAGGTGTACATGTGGTGGTAGTGTCAAGTTTGAGGGAGAGCAGAGGGTGTATCAATTCCTCATGGGTCTCAATGATACATATATGCAAGTTAGGAGCAACATATTCATGATAAAACCTCTTCCTTCCATTGACATTGTGTACATTATCCTTTTGAGTGACGAGAAACAGATGCAGGTGTCTGCTGCTTCTCACTTCTCTTCAGAATCTGCCTCTTTCAATGCTAGGGTTTCTAAACAGTCATATGCTCTCAGGGTGAGCTTTGATTCCCAGAAGCCATCCATTATTTGCAAATATTGTAAGAAGCCTGGTCACAACATTGAGAAATTCTATAAGCTACATGGCTTTCCACAAGGTTTCAGATTCACTAAGAATTCTGGTGCCAAAATGGCTTCAGCACATGTGGCAGTTGATTCCTCTTCTTCTCAGCAATGTCCTTCTGATTCAGCTACTGGTGTAGGTCCTCTCAACTGTTCTAAACAATCTTTTGGGGTTCTTGTCTTGACAAAGGCGCAATACTCCTAGTCGATTCATCTTCTACAACAAACTCATGTCAACCCTGATTCATCTACCTCACTTATGTCTTCAACACACTTTGATGGTAGGGTAGCCACTCACAATGTTTTACTTAAACCTGCTTTTTTTTCCAAAGTCACTATTTCTGATTGGATAATAGATTCTGGTGCATCTGATCATATGACCTCTCTTAAATCTCTTCTCTTCAATATACAACCCCTTGCCATTCCTTGTCTTGTTTCTCTTCCAAATAGCTACAAAGTTAAGGTCTACAAATGTGGATCTCTAACTTTGTTCCCCAATTTCACGTTGCATAATGTGCTTTATGTCCTTATTTTTCAATATAATCTCATTTCAGTCCATCAGTTGGTCAGTCAATTTGATGGGATCGCACAGTTTACTAAGGCTTTGTGTGTCTTACAGAGCCTTTCTCTGAAGAAGCCACTGGCTCTTGGTAAACTAGACAATGGCCTATACAAGCTGCAGATTCCTGTGTTTAACTCTTCAAATTGTGTTTCTAGTATTGATCTCACTTTTCCTAATTATGTTGCATGTGATGTTTCAAATGATTCTACTACTCCAAATTGTAATTCTGCTCATGCGACTTCTAATAAAATGAATGTCCTTTGGCATTTTAGGCTTGGGCACATTCCTTTTTCTAGAATGAAAAATATGTTTTTTATCAGTTCCTCTCTTTCTAGAAAGCAATCCTTCCCTTGTTCAGTGTGTCCCCTAGCAAGGCAAACTAGACTCCCCTTTTCTGACAGTACCATTCATTCCACAACTCCTTTCCAATTGATCCACATTGATACCTGGGTCCCGTATCACTCTCCTAATTCTAATGGTGCTAGATATTTCCTCACCATTATGGATGACTAATCTAGGTCAACCTAGACTCACCTTTTAGGAGCCAAAAGCAATGCTTTTGATCTCCTCAAGAGTTTCATTTCCATGGTAGAAAACCATTTTCAACCTTATGTATAAACTGTTAGGAGTGACAATGCTTGGGAATTGGGGTCCAGTTCCACTGGTTCTAAGATTTTCTCAGAAAAAAGGATCATTCACCAAACATCCTGCCCCCATACTCCTCAGCAAAATGGTGTTGTAGAGAGAAAATATAGACACTTGCTAGAAATTGTTAGGGCCATGTTGTTTCTGTTGCCTGTTTCTTTTTGGGGGGATTACATCCTCACTGCCACTTATCTCATTAAAAGATTCCCTACACCTCTCTTGAATAGTAAAACTCCTTTTGAATTTCTCTATGGGAAGCCCCATTCTTATTCTCATCTTAGATCTTTTGGTTGTTTGTGTTATGCCACAATCCCTAAGGTTCATAGAGACAAATTTGTTCCTCGGTCTGTTCCTTGTGTTTTTCTGGGGTACCCTTTTGCTAAGAAAGATTACAAATTGTACAACCTTATCTCCAAGTCAACTTTTTCTTTTAGGGATGTCCTTTTTCATGAACACATTTTTCCTTTTTCTACTCCCTCATTTGATTTTCCTGCCCCTTATACTTTTACTTCTTCCTCTTTTTCTGATGATTATTTCTGTGAACCTTCCAGCTCCACTTCTCAGGTTTTTGGACATGTTCCTCCCTCTCTTGTTTCTCATTCTCCTCCTTCTCCTATCCCTCCACCTCATCTTTCTTCCTCTCCTGTTCCTGCTCCTCCTGATGTTGTCCTTCTCAGAAAGTCTTCTAGGTCCCATAATCCTCCTGGGTATCTCTCTGATTATGTTTGCCAGCTTCCACTTTTCTCTTATTCTTATCTTTATGTTTCTTCCTCTTCTTCTACCTCTGTTCCTCCTATGTTTGAGCCAGCCTCCTACTCTCAGGCTACTTCTATGCCTGAGTGGAAGGATGCCATAAGAGCTGAATTTGCAGCCTTGGAGGCCAATGACACTTGGTCTATTGTTGACTCGCCTCCTGGTTAGAAGCCCATTGATTGTAAGTGGGTGTACAAAATGAAACATAGGGCTGATAGTACTGTTGAAAGGTATCATGCTAGATTGGTTGTCAGGGGTTATACACAAGTTGGCGAGATTGATTTTTATGAGACCTTCTCCCCCGTAGTAACGATGTCCACTATTAATACAGTGGTTGCAGTGGGTGTCAAGAAGCATTGGCCTCTCTTCCAACTTAGATGTCGACAATGCTTTTTTGCAGGTGACCTTGAAAATGAGGTGTTCATGAGGCTACCCCCTGGTTACTCAGTTACTCCCCTTTCCAGTTCTGGCCAGTTTGGTATGCATACTTCAGAAGTCCCTTTATGGGCTTAGGCAAGTCTCCAGGCAGTGGTATGCCAAGCTTTCCTAGGCTCTTTCTTCTAGAGGCTACCATCATTCCCTTAATGACTACTCTCTCTTCACTAGAGTTTCTGGGGACTCGATTGGGGTGCTTGCAGTTTATGTAGATGATATTATCCTCACAGGTACTGATTCTACTGAATGAAATTCTAATTTAATAACATCACTCATTATATGCCGAGTTTGTTAATGACTCATTATTTATAATATTAGGAGGTGCAGTTTAATGATAACACAATTACGCTAAATGAAGAAAATAAAATAAATAAAAAATAAAATATACGAGTAATTACATGGAATCACAAGAAGTAAATGTAGAGAAATAAAAAATAAATAATATACAAAGAAAATATAGTTTCAAATTAAAAAAATTAAAAAAATTAAAATAATGGAAATAAAAAGTTATAAAGAAAATAAATTAAAATAGAAACAAAAAGGAAAAAAATTTAAAAGTAACCTTGTAATTACGCAGTATAATTACCACCAATTCTCACATCTCTTGAGAATTGGAGAGTATAATTACACAATTACACTCTCCAATTACATCGATTCCATGCTGACCAAGTAATTACATGATCATACAAACATGCCAAATTATGTAATTACACCCAATTATACCCAAATTTAATTCCTAGGTAGCTTTCCAAACATGCTCTTAAGGATGCATGAATTTATGTAAGGATAGTCAAAAGGATACGATGTCACACATACAATGAACTTGTAACCAAAAGCAATTTTCAAACCTTTTTTTCTACTAAGTTAATTTTTTTCTTATATCAAAGGAATTCAAAAAATAATATATAACAAAAAAATAGTATTTTCTCCATTTATATAATGTGATTCGTTGACAAATTGAACCCCTTATTCCTAGCTCTCTTCGCCTTATTCATTAGTTACGTCCAACCAACCAACCATATATGCAGGCTACACAAAAATTTTAAAAAAAGAATAAAAGAAGAGTAATCTAAAATAATAAATAAGCTATTAATTGTTATCATCGGCGTATATATTATCCTTTTCAGACCCTACTTGTAAAATTATACTGAGCCTTTTGTTGCTGGAATAGTGCAAACTTTTCTTATGTATATTGGTGATCATAACTTTAATTTAAGTTAAGTATACAATAGGGGTCGACATATTCAAGGCATAAATCTTGTAATGACGTTGGATTTGGTCAATTTTTTTAGAGACGATGATTAGATTTTAATTTGATGTATGCTGCCCATTATGATAAGATGTTAGTGTAGTGTCCCTAGTCTCCCCTTTCATGACATTGCAACGCATTTCATTGACTTTATCGATTAAGCTTGTGTTGCATCTTATTTTCGTCAACTCAGAAACGTTATGGTTCGATTTGACACGTGGTAAAATAGAATTAGAGGTAAATGTTGTTATGTTTTCTTTTTTGATGTGTTACCCATTTTTTTTAGTTGGAAGAAATTATTGATTCTTTTTGATAAAATATTTTCTGCACACCAATTCATACTAATTTAATATGGTTAAGTAATAAATTCTATACTAATTATATAATTTAGTGATAACTACATTTGTGAAGATATGTGTCATATATTTATTAGATTGGTATAAATATTCCATGCAAATAACTATATTAGTCTGAAAAAATAATTAAACAGTTACTAATCGGCTAATTCGACTTATATAGAACTTACAGTCTGCGATGCAATGCCATAATTCAATTGTGGATTAACTGCCATCATTAATGAATAAAATTCGAGTCAATCATCAGTAATATATTGTTTAAAATTCGAATCAATATAATTATTCTTAATACAATATTTAAGTAAAAGTAATCGATAGACCGAACCCCACCAAATTGGCTAACTTCGCCCAAGAAAGAATTAGTCAAAAGATAATTTACTTTTTAAACCGAAGAATGTTAATTTGCCACATGCCCACATACACCATTTGCCAACTTTGTTAAAATTCATAGTTTGACGAGTGTCCTAAGCTCTTTATTTGCGTTTCTTTCTCTCTTTAAATCCCTTTTCTCCAAACACTCAAGTTCATATTTTATCCGATGTTTTCTCTTTGAACCGAGAATCTATTAAAAATAATTTCTTTATTATTCGGGATAAAAATAAAATTTATATACACATTATCTTTTTCAAATAAATTTTAACCGGTCGCTATTGTTATTATTTTTCTTTTTATGGTGGGGGAATTTGTTTCAAAACAATTCGCCATTATCTGATAGTTTGATTTCCTTTCCTTTTGGGCAAAACGACAAAGACACGTATAAAGGAAGAGTACGTAAGAAGTTGACTCTAGCTAATAATGTCACTACTAGACAGTTGCATTTAGCTACGTCGCTAATTTATTGCTAAATTCATAACTAATAAAAAAAATTAATAGTTTATTGTTAAATAAAATTAACGATAATTTTTTTTATTTAGCTACAAAATTTATTCGTTGATAATTCTTATTTTTTTAGTAGTGTGTATACATATATCATCGGTCCACTTTTTTCACTTGTCATTTCCAACATAATATACCGGAGTTCCAATATAATATATCGGTCCAACATAAGATACTGGAAGTTCATATACAGATGCTCCAATTTTTAGTACATTATGCTGGAACTTTCCACGTGTTGGAGTTACAACATTGTTTAACCAAAGAATTAGACCCTTTGACTAAAGCTTATTTTTAAGATGGATACGGGTTACTGATAATCAAGGTAATGTAGAAAAATGAATAATAGAAAATATTGCAGAAATATAGAAAATCGAAGTTGATTGTATTCGAGAATCAGATGCCTTTACAAGCTGTATTCCCCTTCTTTATACAGGAGATTCTTATAACGTACGAATATTGCTATGGTTACTCATTAATGACTAATTATGACATTAATGAGGCGTTACAAAGGATAACAGTAATTGGGGTTCGGTTACATAACGTTCGAGTAATTAATTGTGGGTCCTTGAATCTGCCCGTAGCTTTGTCTAGATTCATTCTGACCGTGCCTCTCTCCCGTTCTGATCAAGCTGAGTTTCCCGTGGCTGATAAGTTCGTGAGTTTACTGAACCGTGCCTCTTGTACCGTACCTCTTCAAAGAATCACATCCAGCTGTCGCGTTTTCCTGTGTCCACGTGACTGACTGAGTTGTCAAAAGCTGGCTTACGTGTGAAACTCTTTTTTACCAATACAAGTATAATATGCTGGAAGTTCATACACATGTGCACCGATCTCCAGTATATTATGCTGGAACTTTTCGTGTTGCAGCAAAATAATAGCTATTTTTCAATGACTTTGCAAATGCTGGTTATTTTTGAATGACTAGTCTTAAAACTGGCTAGCCCCTGCTATTTTACATTTATGGTTGAACTGCTAATGGGCCTTATAATAAGTTAGGACCCTTTATGGGTGTACTAGGTCCTTAAGATATAATTTCCAACAAAATCTCAGCAAGACAAAACATTATGCGATCTCTTCTTATTTATTTAAGTTTTAATAGACAAAATTATTCGATATTTATACTGATGAGAGATAAAAAATACTCTTAAAATTAATTGAGGTGTACGCAAACTGATTCGTACGCCACTGTTGTATAAAAGTAACATAAGTAAAGCCATCGACAAATGTTAAAGTATTAAAAGCAGGCTATCAGAAATGAATTGTTAGCTTTCTATAACTTTTTAAGTTTCCCCTCATGTCCCCTTAGATTTCCCCGTAATTAAGACAACTTTAAACCTGTTTGGAAACACTATGGTTTAGATCTGCTTCTTAATTATCCAATGAGGAAATTATGACAAGAAAAATTAACCTAAATAGTTCCTATTCAATCACTTAAACTATATTAGCAGGTAAATGCATAATATATATATAACCACTGTATAATTTATATATAGCGGCAAGAAAAAGTAAAATTAATCTAAATAGCCGCCCAAGTAGCACTTCAACTAAAATAGTCGGCACATATATATTATGTATATAATTTATGTATGCCAGTTAAAAAGATAAACAGTAAATTCAATTGGCTATTTGCGTAAAGACGAGAGGTTTTTGGTCTTCATGTTATGCCCTTTGCAGCAAGATTTTTTGAAATTATTTTTTATCTAACACCTGCCATAATAATAGTTTTCCACTTCTTAGCACTATTTATTCTTTATTCAACAAAAAAAGCCAAGAATATTATCTTCGTGCTGTAGTGCAATTGAGAAAAGCCTTTCTTTTAAAAAATAAAGTTAATCTCTTTTCTACTTTTACGTAATCAGAGGTTGAATTTCTTAATTAAGAAAGAACAAATCAAAGTTTCAAACAATTAATTGATAAGCTATATTATAAGCATTATACTCTGAATATATCTTGTGCTGTCACAATTCGATTGCTAAGAAATTCAATATAATATAGACATTGGACAAGAATTAATGAATCTTGGATTTCCCTAAAGAAGTAACAAGAATCATATTCTAATAATAAAGCTTATTCTAAATTAAGAGTAGAATCAGTTAAAGCCAATCAAATCAAAATGGGGCATGAAGGGAGATATATCTTCATACTAATTAATTAATTAATTAACATATCGAAATACCTTTAAGGAGAGTCTCACCGATTAGAGAAAAATAAGCGAAAAGCTTAGAAACAAAGCATTAACACTTGGCATAAACTCGGCCATGGGGATATGCTTAAAAGTTAATAAACCCACACTTGTCTCTTGGCACAAGGACAAGATATTCTTTCTACTTTACCTACTTTTTATTTTTGAAAAATTACGGTCCATCTTAGCCTATCTAAAATTGTATTGATTTTTAGTTCAAATTGATTCATGAGTAATTTTACTAAAATATCTTTAATTTTTTTTTTGTTTGATATGTTATATATGACCATAATAAAAGAAAAAAAAATTCTTATTTAATAATTAAACAAATAAGATTGGTATACATAGTTTTATTGGATGAGGCATTTACTCGCTGAAGATGACAGACTTATTTTGATAAACTCTTGAACGAAGATGGAGTAGGAACATTGAGATAGGTGACTTAGAACACTCCCGAGAGTCGTCGGGACTTTGAGTACTGTAGACGCATAAGAGTCGAGGAGATTTAGGGGGTAATGCGTAACATGAGCAGGAGGAGAGCGATCGACCGAGACGATATCCCGATAGAATTTTGGAAGAACGTGGATAGGGAACGCTTGGAGTAGCTCACTAGGTTATTTAGTGTCATTTTTGGGACGAAAAAAATCCCCAAAGAATGGAGATAGAGTATGATGATCCCACTATATAGCTACCCGGGCATTAAGTTACTTGTCACGACCCTGATTTTTCTCTGTAGGATGTCGTGATGGCACCTAGTCTCTACGACTAGGTAAGCTTAATATTCCTTAATAATTGAATGGAATATAATTAACAAGTATCGAAAATAAAACTGAATAATTAATAAAACCTTCCAAAAATGGGATCTCATCAATATACACCCCAAAACAGGTGGAACTGAGTCATAAGCTCTATAGAATAATTCTAGAATATCTAATACATCACTGTCAGAAAGAAATGCAACAGGAAGTAAAAATAGGGAAGGTGACTCCGAGGCCTGCGAATGTGGAGCAGGTATACCTTGACGTCTCCCAAGCAGCAGTTACAAACAACCTCAAACGACCTGCACGAGCAGACATACCTGGATCTGCAGAAAAAAATGTGCAGCAGCGTAGTATGAGTACACCAATACGGTACCCAGTCAATATTAAGCCTAACCTCAGTAGAGTAGTGATGAAGCCAAGTCAAGACACCTACTAGGATATAAAATAGACAATATGGAAATGTAATACAGATACTTAATGCAAAGTGAACAAACAATTGATACGGAATAAAATTATAGCAAGAACTAGTACCGAAATCAACAATAGAAATAGCATAAAAGAGGCAACTAAAGGGTCTACAATAATCATGTACGGACAACAATTTCTAAAACAATAAAGAATGAAAGAACATGATATATTCCCACTGACAACACTTTGCAACATAAAATAAATAACAAGAATCACAATGAGGTACCGCCTCGTGTATAATGAAATCAAAACCGAGGTACCTCCTTGTATAGTCAAAATCACAACCGAAGTATCGCCTTGTATTCAAATTTCTCAATTTTAATCACAATCTATCCTTATACCGCCGCGTGAGCCTTACATTTGAAATAAGTTTTGAAAACTTACCTTATGACGCTGCGTGGCTACACGTAGTTCCCCTAAACGCAACACGCACATAAGTCCCACCTTATATCACCGCATGCACATCAACTCCAAGCCTTATATCACTCATGCGCGCTAATATTATATCACAATAACAATTCGCACCACAAGTTCCTATATATCACAACTTGCCAACAACACGAATATAAGTGCTTTCACAACAATAGCCCATGGCTCCACCATAGCGTTACAAGAATATCAACAACAAGATTGAATGAAAATTCTCAATAAGATAGATGTTTCAACAATAACCAACATCCCCTCAACGTATTAACGACTTTCATAACTTCAACACCAAATAACTCAACAATGAGAGAAATAATGTATAACCATGATATTAGATAAGACTAACTCACAATAAAAGATACAACATTTAACAATGAGTCTCAAATAATGGAAATCAACAAGTAAAGGGATAACATAAACAATTACTTCAAGTAACGAAAATCAATAAGGAAAGAGATAACACGGATAATAACTTCAAATAATGATAATTAACAATGAAGAGAGAGCATGTAACAATAAAAGAGGCAACAAGTTCAACTAAAACATGAGAGAAATTTAGCAAGTAGGATGTAGAACAAGTACTAAACAAGTCAATTAAGGCATGTAAGGATAGTCTAACACAATTAAGGATAAATTGACTATGAAAATTTAGAACATGATATGACATTTCAATTAAAGCATGTAAATAGTCTAAGTAGACTAAACCGACCAAATACCACGTATAACCCGTGTACCCACTCGTCACCTTGCGTACACGCATTTCACTTACCACAATTGAATCAAACAATACCAATCCCAAGGGGTAGTTATCCCAGGACGAAGTTAGGTAAGACACTTACCTCAACTAGGCCAATTCAACACTTGAAAATAGCTTTTACCTAAAAATCCACCTCCACACGGCTCAAATCTAACCAAAATTGACTTAGTATCATCAAACAATGCTAGGGAATTCAATTGCAATAGATAAAATTAAAATCTTTACATTTTTTCCAAAAAGTCAACAAAAGTCAATCTAGGAACTGCCCGATCAAAACCCGAATCCAATGGTAGATTCCATCTACCCATGGCCCCACGAGTTCACATATGTAATTAGTTTCAAAATTCGAGTCCAAATCGACTCTCAAAACTCAATTTCTTATCTTTTAAAAAACTTGATAAAGTTTCACAATTTTCACTTTGATTCACATAGTTTTGATGTTAAAATCTAAGATATGTTGATGGAATATGATTAGACATAGATTAGAATCACTTACCCAAGGTTTATAGGTAAAAATCCCCTCTCCAAATTGCCTCCTACCGAGTCTAGGTTTAAAAATAAGAGAATGAGTTCAAAAATCTCGTCCCTGAGCTTTTTGTCCAGACACAGATGTCGCAAATGTGACCTGGGGTTCGCAATTGTGAATCTAGAAAATGCGAAGAAAGCAAAAGCGAAGCCCTTCCATTTCTTCTATCATCGCAATTGCGAATGTTCGACCCTCACAAATGCGACCATCAAGATCGCAAATGTGAACCAGCTCCCCTCCAGGTGCTTATAGCTAATGCGAACACTTGGTTCGCAAATGTGAACCCAACAGACTTGGCCTGATATCGCAATTGTGATCCAAAAACTCGCAAATGAGAAACCTGAGGCACCTGTTAAAAACCAGCAAACTTGAACTCTATCAACACTCCACTAAGCATATGAAACTCACCCGCGCCCTCGGGGCTCCAAACCAAACATCAATACAAGTATAAAAATATCATACAAACTCGCTCGCATGATCAAAACACTAAAATAACATCTAAAACTATGAATTGAACTCTAAAACGCATGAATTTCAAAGAAAATTTCAAGAACTTCTAGAATTAAAACTAGATGTCTGAATCCTATCAAATCAACTCCAAACGACACCAAATTTTGGAGACAAGTTCTAAATACCATAACGGACATATTCCAAGTCCCAAAATTAAATTCCGAGATGGATAGATAAAAGTAAACCTACGGTCAAACTTTTCAACTTCTGATTGCCAACTTTCGGCAAATCAACACAAAGCAACCTATGAACTTCTAAAATCAATTCCGGGTATACGCCCAAGTACGAAATCAGGATATGAAGCTATCGGAGCCATAAAAACACAGTTCCGGGGTCTTTTTTCGCAAAAGTCAAAGTTTGGTAAACAATTTCAAATTTAAACTTCTAAGTCAAGAATCAAGGGCCCAAATCAACCCGAAAGCTTCCCAAAATGAATCTAACCTACCCCGCAAGTCACAAAAGCATAAACACACATGTGTGTAGCATGAAAAGAGAAAATGGGCGCAATTACATAAAACAACTGATCGGGTCATTACATTCTCCCCATATTAAAACAAACCTTCATCTTCGAACGTGCATAATGACATACCTAAAACGGTGAATAGATGAGCATAACAACTTTGCATGTCGTGCTCGGTCTCCCAGGTCGCCTCCTCGACCGGATGACCCCTCCATTGAACCTTCACTAAAGCAATATCCTGCCTATCTAAGATCGCCACAACCTCTTCAATATAAGTCAAATTCAAGTCCGATTGGACTGTGCTGAAGTCTAAAATATGAGATGAATCACCATAATACTTCCGGAGCATAGAGACATGGAACACCGGAGGAACCACCGATAAACTAAGTGGCAAGGCAAGCTTGTAGGACACCTCTCCAATCCTCTCAAGGATCTAAAATGGTCTGATATACCAACGTCTCAACTTTCCCTTATTCCCGAACCTCATAACACACTTCAACGATGAAACCCGGAGCAATACTCGCTCTCCAACCATGAATGCAACATCGCGAATCTTTCGATCAACATAACTCTTCTATCTAGATTGGGCTGTGCGAAGCCAATCCTGGATCATCTTGACATTCTCCAAAGCATCTCAAACTAGATCTGTGCCTAATAACTTAGCTTCTCCCGGCTCAAACCACCCAACTAGAGAAAGACACCGTCTCCCATATAGAGCCTCATACAGAGCCATCTGAATACCGACTAATAGATGTTGTTGTAGGAAAAATCCGTAAGTGGCAAGAACTGATCCCAAGCAACCCCGAGATCCATAGCACATGCGCGAAGCATATCCTCCAATATCTGAATAGTGCGTTCGGACTATCCGTCCGTCTGAGGCTAAAATACCGTACTCAACTTAACCCGTGTGCCTAGCTCACGTTGTACGGCCTTCCAGAAACATGATATGAATTATGTACCCCGCTCATAGATGATGGATACCGGTACTCCATGAAGTCGGACAATCTCGCGGATATAAACTTGAGCCAGTTGCTCTGAAGAATAGGTAGTTACTACCGAAATGAAATGGGCCAACTGGGTCAACCTATCCACAATCACCCATACCGCGTCAAACCTCTTCTGAGTCTGTGGGAGCCAAACAACAAAGTCAATGGTGTCACGCTCCCATTTTCACTCAGGAATCGTAATCCGCTGAAGCAAACTACCCAGTCGTTGATGCTCATGCTTCACCTAGTGACAATTTAGGCTCCGAGCTACAAACTCCACTATGTATTTATTCATTCTCCTCCACAATAGTGCTGCCTATAGTCCTGATACATCTTAGCAGCACCTAGATAAATGGAGTACCATGAACTGTGGGCCTCCTGAAGAATTAACTCAAGCAAACCATATAAATTAAGCACACATAACTGGACATGCATCCGTAGCACACCGTCATCCCACTAGTAACCTTATTGGAATCGCCATGCTGACCATGTTCTTGAGGACAAGAAAATGGTGGTCGTCATAATGATGCTCTCTGCTACGGTCATATAGAGAAGACCAAGAAACCACGCACGCAAGAACTCGACTAGGCTACAAAACATCCAATCTAATAAACTGGTTGGCTAAGTCCTGAACCTCCAATGCTAATGGCCTCTCTGCTACCGGTAGATATTCTAAACTATCCAAACTATCTGCCTTTCGAATCAAGGCATCGTCCACCACATAGCCTTCTCGGGATGATATAGAATGGTGATATCATAGTCCTTAAGTAACTCTAACCACCTCCACTAACGAAATTTTAGATCTTTCTATTTGAGTAGATACACATCTCGAACCAGATCCGTGCCAAATAACTAGCCTCTCCTAGCTCTAATTGTCACGACCCAAACCGATGGGCCACGACGGGTGCCCGAGTCCTACATGTCGAACATCCTTAAGCATGCATCTAAGATATAAACATGAATAACATACGTGAGGGAAACCTTTCCAAAAGATATATATATATATATATATATATATATATATATATATATATATATATATATATATATATATATGTATATATACATACATATACATGCAGAATACATTGGGGCAATCCGGCAAGGCTGCTATAGACAACTATATACCCATAATTGGAAGCCGACAAGGCGACATACTATCCAACTATACATAACTGTCTATAGACCTTTATTAGAATATACAACTGTACAAGGATGGACTGGGCCCCGTCATACCCATATATGTATGCAAACATATCATATCAAGGTCAAAAACAACTCCGGATCAAGTGGAGCACACCAACTCTCGCTGATCAAGGATCCTAAAGAGGGGGACCGTCAGCTTGTCTACCTGCATCTGCGGGCATGAACGCAAGCCCCGGGAAATAGCACGTCAATACGAATAATGTACTGAGTATGTAAGGCATAAAAAATAGTACATAACAGACATAGATGAAACATGGAATAATGAACTCCACCTATAAGCCTAGATAACTTTGTAAATCCTGAAACATTTATAATGTCATGCACGTGCGTATAAATGTCGTGTCATGCATGGGTATAGGTGTATATAACATCATCAAGTCTCTGAGGGCATCCTATCATATCATTTCGGCCACTGTGGGCAAAATCATCAACATATACAAACTGATTAGGTGGTGGTGCATATATAACGCCGTAACCTTTATCCATATCCCATATCTTATAATATACATATATATGCGTATATAATGCCATCTAGTCATGGGTCAATGTAAATGAATGCAATGCATGAGAAGTACGTCAATAAATCTCTCGAAATTTTGTAAGGCCATTATGTCTTTACTTAATATCATGAAATAAACTTTATCAACTTACGTATTTTCTGAGACCCTTGAACATATGATAGAATAATAAGACATATGGAAATTCAAGAACATAGGCACCTCTAATACTTATATGAATAGAGTCATTTATGGAAGTTGTGCATTTGCTCGTTTTGTTTGTGTCGTATAGATCATGCCAAAAAGAAAGAAGGGATAGCCTTAACATACCTGAACCGATTTTATTGAGAAAGATTGCACCGTATTCCTTTATAATTGCGAAATCTCACAACAGTAACATAAATCCAATGCCTACCAAGTGCTTCATCATGTATTATTTGGTATTGGGATAGGAAAAGGTTATGATTTCCTTCAATATGGTCTAATGTGAGTTCTTAGTAGAAAGAACAATATACTTGAATCTCTTAAAAATCTACGAGACCAGATGAATCAAAATGGTCACACATCTCTTAAGTGTGTTTGAATGGGTGTGGGCCCACTTCAAGTGGTGACTAAGCCACTTTAATTTTCCAAAATATGACATCTTGCAAGACTTTTAAGAGTCATCTTAATTTTAAGGGGGGGGGCTGCCACGTTTTTGGCCTCTTAGGCTTTATCCCAAAGCCTTAATTACCCACTAATGATTTATTTAACTAATTAATCTCCCATTAACCAATAATCAATCAATTACCCATAAAATTAAGAATTATCTCAACTTACTTAAAATACTACTCATTTTTAATACACTTTCCGTATCCTACTATCGTGGTCGTGGGGTACATTGTATGGCATTAGTCCATAAATGTCGGGTATTGTAGCTCGGACCGTATTTATCCCAAATCGATGACCTTCAACGAAACTCATTTTCTTTGATACATTTACCCTTTATCCCTCACGACACTTACTTATCGCTCGTTATAAATAACATGAATGCGTATAACCTCAAGATAATCTCATCCCCGAGTCCACGTCGATTAACTGAAGACAAAACTTTAACGTACAAAAACGCGAGATGTAACATCCTTCCCCCCTTAGAAACATTTGTCATCGAATGTTTAACTCCCCTAGATCTATATAAACTTTGGCAGAGTCGCCTTTGTAACAATAATACTACCAAATCTTCTTGTAGAAACTCAATAATTCAACGCCACATAAGACCACAATCCTCAATAATGACAATGACCTCACACAACCAATGACAATAACTAGCACAAGAATCCATAAACGTACCTTAAGGTTGTGATGTCTCAGTCGGACCCTTCTCTGGAGGAGGAAATAAGTAGGGATATCTAGGCTTTATGTCTTCCTCGACTTCCCAAGTCATTTCTTCCACATTGTTGCTTCTCCAAAGTACTTTCACCGAAGCTACATCTTTAGTTCTCAATCTCCAAACCTGTCTGTCTAATATAACAATGGGAGTTTCTTCATATGATAGCTTCTCTGTGACCTGAACGTCGTCAACTGACACGATTCTGGAAGGATCTCCGATACATTTACGGAGCATAGACACATGAAAGAATGGATGTGCAGACTCCGAGTCCGAAGGCAAGTCTAACTCATATGCTACCTGGACTACCTTGCGTATGATCCTATATAGTCCAATGTACCGAGGGATAAGTTTTCCTTTCTTACCAAACCTCATAATACCTTTCATTGGTGATACCTTTAGGAATACCCAATAGTCAACCGGAAACTCCAAGACCCGCTGTCGGTTATACGCATAAGACTTCTAACGTCTTTGAGCTACTAATAGCCTTTCCTGCATAAGCTTAATTTTCTCGATTGCCTGTTGTACCAATTCTGGTCCTAGTAACGTAGTTTCTCCAACATCGAACCACCTTATAGGCGACCTACACTTCCGTCAGTAAAGAGCTTCGTATGAAGCCATCTAAATACTGGAATGGTAGATATTATTATATGCGAACTCAATAAGCGGCAGATGATCATCCCAGCTACCCTTGAAGTCTATCACACAAGCCCGTAACATATCTTCAAGTGTCTGAATAGTACGCTCAGCCTGTCTGTCTATCTGGGGATGAAATGTTGTACTAAGACTTACCTGAGTCCCCAATCCTTTATGGAAGGACCTCCAGAAGTTAGTTGTAAATTGAGCTCCTCTATCCGACATAATAGATACAAGGACACCATGCAGTCGTACTATCTCCTTAATATAAAGCCTTGCATAATCCTCATCGAAATATGTAGTCCTAATGGGAAGAAAATGGGCTGACTTTGTAAGCTTATCAACAATCACCCATATAGAATCGAACTTACATTAGGTACGAGGTAAGCCTACGATGAAATCCATATTGATTGCTTCCTATTTCCAAGTCGGAATCTCCATAGCCTGCAATAATCCACCAGGTTTTTGATATCAATCTTAACCTGCTGACAGTTAGGGCACTGAGAAACAAACTCCGCCATATACTTTTTCATTCCGTCCCACCAATATACTTCCCTGATATCATGATACATCTTTTTTGCTCCTGGATGGATAGAATAACGAGAATAATGAGTTTCTCCCATAACCTGCCGACGTAGCCATGCAACATTAGGGACACATAATCGTCCTCGATATCTGAGGACCCCATCTTGTGTAATCTCAAATGGTGTCTTATCCTTCTGAGAGGTGGTGTCGTTATAATGAACTAACACAGGATCCTCGTACTGGCATTCCTTCACTTCAGTTACTAAAGAGGATGTTTCCGTATCTTGAATAGTAATTCCAATATCACCTGAGGCCAGTAACCGAACTCCAAGACTAGCTAGCTAATGAATCTCATGGGCTATTCCGCTTTTCTCTGGCTGTAAATATGACAGGCTACCCATATATCTATGACTGAGGGTGTCGGCTACCATGTTCGCCTTCCTCGGATGGTATAAAATGTCAACGTCATAATCTTTAAGTAGCTCCAACCATCTCCTTTGACTTAAATTCAATTCCTTTTGCTTGAAGATATACTGGAGGCTCTTATGATCCGTATAGATATCAACATGAATGCCATACAAGTAGGGCCTCCACATATTTTGTGCGTGAATCACTGCGGCTAACTCTAAATCATGGGTCGGGTAATTCTTCTCGTGCTTTCTTAGTTGTCTAGAAGCATAAGCTACAACCTTACCATGCTGCATCGATACACAACTCAACTCAATGCCCGAGGCATCACAATAGATAACATAACCATCGGTCCCTTCTGGGAGCGTTGGAACCGGTGCTGAAGTTAATCTATCCTTCAATGGCTGAAAAATCCGTCCGTAAGCATCAATCCATTGAAACTTTGCTCCCTTATGAGTCACCCTTGTCAAAGGTGCTGAAAGGGAAGAAAATCCCTCTACAAATCTCCTTTAATAACTTGCCAAATCGAAAAAGTTATGAACCTCCGTCGGTGTCGTGGGTCTAGGCCAAGTCTTTACTGCCTCAATATTTTGTGTATCAACCTGGATACCTTCACCCGAAATGATATGCCCAAGGAAAGCTACATAGTTGAACCAGCATTCACATTTAGAGAATTTTGCATACAACTTCCCTTTTTGTAACCCTGAGAACAGTAGGCAAATGATTTGCATGCTCAGCCTTTGAACGAGAATACACCAATATATCGTCAATAAATACAATTACGAACAGATCTAAAAAGGGTCTGAACACACGGTTCATCAAATCCATGAATACTGCTGGGGCATTGGTCAAACCGAACGACATAACACGACACTCAAAGTGCCCGTATATGGTCCTGAATGATGTCTTTGGAATATCTTTCTCCTTAAACCTTACCTGATGTACCCGGACCTCAAGTCTATCTTTGAGAAGCACTTGGCACTTTGAAACTGATCAAATAAATCATCAATCCTCGGGAGCGGGTACTTATTCTTGATCGCCACCTTATTCAACTTTCTATAATTAATACACATCCGTTAGGAACCATCTTTCTTCCTACAAATAACGCAGGTTCTCCCCACGCTGATGTACTAGGTATGATAAAGCCTTTTTCAAGCAAGTCCTTTAGTTGTTCCTTCAACTCTTTCAGCTTTGCGGGGGCCATTATATAGGGAGGAATAGATATTGGATGATTATCTGGTAGTAGGTCAATAGCAAACTCAATTTCTCTCTTTGGCGGAAGACCCGGAAGCTCATCGGGAAAAACATCGGGAAACTCATTAACCACAGGGATGGACTGAATGGTTGGTGACTCTACTTCGACATCCTAAACCCGAACTAAGTGATAAATATATCCCTTGCTGATCATCTTCCTTGGCTTGAGATAAGAAATAAATTTACCTCTTGGCGATGCCGTATTACCTTTCTATTCCAAGACAGACTCCCCTAGAAATTGGAATCGGACCATCTTTGATCTACAATCAACGTTGGCATGACAAGAAGTCAACCAATCCATATCCATTATAACATCAAATTCTACCATATCTAACTCGATTAGGTCCGCTACGGTAGATAGACTATGAACTACTATTATACAACCTCTATATACTCGCTTAGCTATCACTGAGTCCCCAACATGTGTAGATACCTCAAAAGGTTTAACCAATTCAAGTTTTATTCCAAACTTACTACCAACCAACTGAGTAACATATGATAAGGTGGAACCTGGGTCAATCAGTGCATATACATCAAATGAGGAGACTGATAATATACATGTAATAACATCAGGAAATGACTCCTGATCCTGTCATCCAGCCAACATATAAATGCGGTTCTGAGGACCGCTCGAGCTAGATGCTCCACCTCTGCCTCTACCGACTCATTGGTGATTGTGAACTTTTCCCAGGGGGCGTACTAATGATGACGAACAAGCTACAGATCCGCCTGGCTGAGCTATGCTTGCATCACTTCTTGTCGAAAAATTCCTCATAACATGTCTCTGATAACCATAAGTATAACAAACATCCAACCCCATACGACACTGTCTGACATGCTGCTTACCACACTGAGCACATCGTGGCAAAGGCGGCCTCATCTGACTTGACTCATACCTATACTGAGAACCTGAGGCCCTAAAATTCTGACCAGGACCTGGATATGTGGAACGATCAAAATCTCTTACCGCCAAACTGAGGGGGCGCACTAGCCGATGGCTGGGTTGGATACCTCTGGTATTTTGGTCTCTGACCACCTCGAAACTCACTAGAAGAACTCGAAGACCTCGGTCTCTTATTCTGGGGCCCTATCATGCTCATTATTGGCCCCCTGCTTCTGCTTACACTCCTCTACACCTTGAGCGTATGCCTGAATATGAAAAATATCCGTGTCTGCCTGAAGTGAGATCGACATACAAACGTTAAGCAAATGCAGCTCTAACCCCATCACAGACCGGTGAACCCGATCCTCTATCTTAGATACAATAGTGGGAGCGTACCTAGCCAACGAATCAAAATGAAGAATTTACTCTCGAACACTCATGCTACCTTGCCAAAGGGTCATGAACCTATCAAATCTGGCCCGTTTAAGCTCTAGTGGCAGATAATGACGAAGAAAAGCCTCTGTAAACTCCGGCCATACTGCTGGAGGGGCATCCTCACCTATGGATAACTCCCAAGACTCATACCAATTAACTGCAACATCCTGAAGTCTATAGGAAGCTAGATCAACTAACTTTGTTGCAATGGCCTTCATTACCCTCAAAGTCCTCTGCATTCTATTGATAAATACCTGAGGGTCTTCGTTTGGATCTACCCCAGTGAATACCGGAGGGTCCAAATTAATGAAATCACGAACCCTGGCACTGACGGACCTATCTATATGACCAATACCTACTTCCTGACGCTAAGCCTGTGCGGCTACTAATCGAGTCAATAGTCGAATAATATCTCTCATCTCCTGACCTGGTGCATCTGGCTGAGGGGCTGAACGCACAGGGGCGGGCGCTAGAGCTGGTGCCCATCACAGCTCTTCTGGAGAGAGTGGGGTATGTGAAGTCTGAGATGGAATCTCACTATGAGACTCTCCCCGAGCCTTGGCAACTCGTGGCACTCGACTAGTAGTCTCACCAGCCACAAACTTTCCTTTATGGGCGGCTGTAGTCTTCGGAGTCATCGCTGAAAATGTAACATATCATTAGGAACATGAATTCTTATATTGCACGATATAAGATACGAAGAGAGGATAGAATCCTATATGTCCCGTAGCCTCCTGTCTATAAGTTTGGTGCACAACACACCCATAAACAAGACTCTACTAGACACGGTCTGTAGACAACCCTAGGACATAACTACTCTGATACCACTTTTGTCACGACCCAAACCGATGTGCCGCGATGGGTTCCCGAGTCCTACATGTCGAACATCCTTAAGCATGTGTCTAAGATATAAAAATGAATAACATATGTGAGGGAACCTGTCCAAAAGACATATATACATATACATGCGAAATACAGTGGGGCGAGCGGGCAAGGCTGCTATGGACAACTATATACCCATAATTGGAAGCCGACAAGGCCACATAAAACTATACATAACTGTCTATAGACCTCTATTAGAATATACAACTGTACAAGGACGGTACTGGGACCCATCATACCCATATATGTATGCAAACATATTGTATCAAGGTCAAAAGCAGCTCTGGATCAAAAGGAGCACACCAACTCTCGCTGATCAAGGATCCTAAGGAGGGGGACTGTCAACTTGTCTACCTGTACCTGCGGGCATGAATGCAGGCCCCGGGAAATAGTGTGTCAGTACGAATAATGTACTGAGTATGTAAGGCATAAAAATAGTACATAACAGACATAGATGAAAAATGGAATAAGGAACTCTGCATGTAAGTCTAAATTACTTTGTAAATCCTAAAATATTTAGAATGTCATGCACGTGCGTATAAATGTTGTGTCATGCATGGGTATAAGTGTAAATAACATCATCAAGCCTCTGAGGGCATCACATCATATTATCTCGACCACTGTGGGCAATATCATCAACATATACTAGCTGATCAGGTGGCGGTGCGTATATAACGCCATAACCTTTTTCCATATCCCATATACATATAATATACATATATACGCGTATGTAACACCATCTGGTCATAATATGCATGAGAAGTACGTCAATAAAATCTCTCAGAATGTCATAAGATCATTATGTCTTTAATTATTATCATGAAATAAACTTTATCAACTTACGTATTTTCTGAGACCCATGAACAGACGATAGAATAATAACACATATGGAAATTCAAGAACATAGGCACCTCTAATACTTCTATGAATAGAGTCATTTATGGAAGTTGTGCATTTGCTCATTTCATTTGTGTCGTATAGATCATGTCAAAAAGAAAGAAGGGATAGCCTTAACATACCTGGACCGGTTTTCTTGAGAACGATTGCACCGTATTCCCTTATAATTGTAAAATCTCACAACAATAACATAAATATAATGCCTACCAAGTGCTTCATCATGTATTATTTGGTATTGGGGTAGGAAAAGGTTTTGATTTTCTTCAATATGGTCTAACGTGAGTTCTTAGTAGAAATAACAATATACATGAATCTCTTGAAATTATAAGAGACCAAATGAAGCAAAATGGTCACACATCTCTTAAGTGTGTTTGAATGGGTGTGGGCCCACTTCAAGTGGTTAAGCCACTTTAATTTTCCAAAATATGACATTTTGCAAGACTTTTAAGAGTCATCTTAATTTTAAGGGGGGCTGCCACGTTTTTGGCCTCTTAGGCTTTATCCCAAAGCCTTAATTACCCACTAATAATTTATTTATCTAATTGATCTCCCATTAACTAATAATCAACCAATTACCCATATAATTAAGAATTATCTCAACTTACTTAAAATACTACTCACTTTTAATACACTTTACGTATCCTACTATCGTGGTTGTGGGGTACCTTTTATGGCATTAGTCCATAAATGCCAAGTTTTGCAGCTCGGACCGTATTTTATCCCAAATCGACGACCTTCAACGAAACTCATTTTTTTTATTACTTTACCCTTTATCCCTCACGACACTTACTTATAGCTCATTATAAATAGCATGAATGCGTATAAACTCAAGATAATCTCATCCTCGAGTCTACGTCGATTAACTGAAGACGAAACTTTAACGTACGAAAACGCGAGATGCAATACTGATACCAACTAGTAACGAGCCAAATCCCTCCGTAATATTTTGTGATGGCACCTAGTCTCTACGACTTGGTAAGCCTAACATTCCTTAATAATTGAACAAAATATAATTAACAAGTACCAAAAACAAAACTGAATAACTAATAAAACCTTCTGAAAATGGAATCTCATCAATATACACACCAAAACTGGTGGAACTGAGTCATAAACTATATAGAATAATTCTAGAATATCTAATACACCATTGTCTGAACAAAATGCAATAGGAAGTAAGAATAGGGAAGGTGACTCCAAGGCCTGCAGACGTGGAGAAGGTATACCTTGAAGTCTCCCAAGCAACAACTCCAAACAACCTCAAATGACCGGCACGAGCAGACGTACATGGATCTGTTCAAAAAAATTTGCAAAAGCGTGTTATGGGTACACTAACACTGCACCTAGTAAGTATCAATCTTAACCTCAGTAGTGTAGTGATGAAGCCTGATCAAGACACCTACTAGGATATAAAATAGATAGTATGAAAATGTAATACGTATATGTAATGCAAAGTGAAGAAACAATTAATATAGAATAAAATGATAGCAAGAACTAGTACCGAAAATCAAAAATAGAAATAGCATAAAAGAGGCAACTAAAGGGTCTACAATAATCATTGTTGGCCCATGTCACTGAATGAGTTTTGAAGATTGACAAATATTGACAAGTTGAACCAGGTCCAGCATACACACCTGAACGGAGCAGTTGGCACAAGAATCGTACAAGCATAGGAGATATCAGTGATTGCTGAGTATCAAAGAACTAAGAGGATGTCTCCTAATGTGAAAAGATTGCAAACTGATGAAGAGAATAGAAGTTGAATTCAGCAAGGACAGAAGCGAAGGAAGGAAGTTGAGTTTGATAAGAACTTGTTCTCCCAGGTAGAATCGGACCAGAACTCAACAACTGATTTTATAAATACTCAAAATATTACTGCTGAAATACACGACACAAAGACGCACAAAGACTAAATTGATTTAAGTTCTGTAAGCAAAATTCCCAGGATATTTGCAAGCAGAAGTATTATGCAAAGACTACAGTTCAACTAGAAGAAACAGTTCCATCGTTTATCATTGAGTCTAGTTGGTTGTAGTAGGAGTTTTAACATTGTATCTTTTCAGCTTTCTTAGAAGCAAATTGTAATAGGTACATACTATTCAAGTTAGAGTTAGCTTGAAGTTTGTAGAAATTAGCTAGAGGCTAGTTGATACAAAGAGGATTAGAGTTAATCCTAGGATTACAAAAGAGTTTATTTTGTAAGTCCGTTTGGCTCAGAGTGTCTAGTGAAGTGTTTGAGCAAATTCTACTGAGGAGTAGGTCGTGGTTTTTTCACCTTTTGAGCCAGGTATTTTTTACGTAAAAATATCTGTGTCTTTACTTTACTGCTTTATTATTCCGCAAATAGTAGTAAGTAGTACACCAAGAAGAACCAGGTCCTTCTTATTAGACAACACTCGAAAATTGGGTACTGCACAATTAACTTATAATATGGTGTAGTATTGAAGTCTAAAACATCAATTGGTATCAGAGCGGGTTATCCTTGAAAAGGCTAACACCTTGGAAAAGATCAAGATGAGTGCACCACCTGGGAACTGGGAAGGTCAATCAACTGAAAGGCCACCACTCTTCAATTGCCAGTACTATTCTTGGTGGAAGAATAAAATGAAGGACCACCTTATTGGAGAGGACTATGAACTCTGGGACATAGTCACTGATGGACCAATTGCAACAATGAAGAAAACTGCTGAAGGTGTAGATGTACCTAAGACTAGGGCTGACTGCATGGCTGAAGATCTGAAGAAATGGGAGATGAATGCCAAAGCAAAGAAGTGGCTAGTGTGTGGATTCGGACCAGATGAATACAATAGGATCCAAAGCTGCACCACTGCCAAGGAAATATGGGATACTCTACAAGTAGACCATGAAGGAACAACTCAAGTGAAGAGGTCTACAGGTACACTACTATACTCTCAGTATGAAAACTTCACTATGAAAGAAGGAGAGACAATTCAGGAAATGTACACAAGGTTCACAACCTTGACAAATGAACTCAAGTGTCTTGGAAGAATCATACTTGAAGCAGACAAGGTAGAGAAGATCTTGACAAGCGTTCTGCCTATCTCCTGGGAAAGCAAGATCACTGATATTCAGGAATCCAAGAATATGGCAACCCTTAGACTGAATGAGTTGATTGGAAACCTCACTGCTTATGAACTCAGAAGGCAAACCATGAAGATGGATGCCCCAAAGAAGGAGAGAAGTCTAGCACTGAGGATCACTGAGGGAGTTGATCTGGAGGAGGATGAGATGGCCATGATAACCAAAGAATTCAGAAACTTTCTCATGAGGAAGAAGGGCATCTCCAGGGGAGGAAACTTCAACAAGGCAAAGGCACCAGAAAGGTCAGCTGATGAGGGATGCTATAAATGTGGTAAGACTGACCATCTCATTAAAAACTGTCCTCAGTGGGAAGTAGAGTGGAAAAAGGAAATATATGAGAGAAGGAACAAGAGGAAGGAACAGGTTCAACCTAAGACAAACACAACAAAGGCTATGGTTGCTGCTCGAGGGGAAAGTTCAGATGAAGAATCAGAAGATGGTGAGACAGAAGATCAGGCTCTCATGGCAATTGGAGAATCTGATGAGGAGACTTATGAAGAACCAGAGGTAAGTGTCTCAAAAATTAAAACTAAAATAAAGTTTTTATTTAAGGAGAAACTCTTTGAGTTCCTACTTGACTTCATAGATGATTCTGAGGAAACAACCAAAGAGAAGGATCAACTATCTAAAGAGTGTGCAATGCTAAAAGAAAAATGCATGGACATGGAGATAAGGGTCAGTGAATCTGAAAAGAAAAACACTGTCTTGATGAACCAGGTTCATCCACTCGAAACTGAGATTCTAGAACTAAAATCTGAAAAATTAAAGTTAAGACTAGGATCCACTAAAAAGGTAGTTGATCACTNTAAAAGATAAGATGTATGCCAAGGACGAACAAATAAGAACTCTTAATGAAGAACTTGGCAAAGTCAAACATGAATTAGATCGAACCTGTAAATGGAATAAATCCTCTGATGCCCTGATATGGCTTCAAGAGAATCACAATAACAACAGAAGAGGGATTGGTTTTGGGAGTCAATTGCCTAAGTGGGATCCCAAAAGCAAGTATCTAACTCTCCCTGAAAATAAAATCTGCACCCATTGTGGGAAGACTGACCACTATAAATATGAGTGTGCTGTAAAAGAGAAGGCCAGTCAGAAAAATGAGAGATTCATTAAAGAAAAACTGGCTACCAAACTGGGCCAGAAAAAATCTGATTCATCCATTCTCTCATAGAAAAGGACCCAAACTAGTTTGAGTTCTTAAAACTAACCCCTGATTTCCTTTTGTAGGTTCAAGTGAGAGGAGGCAGCTAGATTTGGTACTTGGATAGTGGCTGCTCAAAGCATAGGACTGGGAACATGGAACATTTTCTTTCACTTGAAAGTCTCAAAGGAGGAAATGACTCCTTTGGAAACGGAAAGAAATGTGAAATTATTGGGGTTGGTAGGGTAGGTAAGGATGATACACGATCTATTGGACATGTGTATCTGATCAGTGTATCACAACTATGTGGCAGAGGGTAACCTGGTTGCTTTTACTTCCACAAAATGTTTTGTGATTAACCTGCTTACTGACAAGATTATTTTGCAGGGAAAAAGAATGAATAACATCTATGTCATAGATTTGTCCACACTGTCTGAAAATGAACTCACTTGTCTAAGTGTGTTGGACAGTGATNTGTGACAGAGGTAACCTGGTTGCTTTTACTTCCACAAAATGTTTTGTGATTAACCTGCTTACTGACAAGATTATTTTGCAGGGAAAAAGAATGAATAACATCTATGTCATAGATTTGTCCACACTGTCTGAAAATGAACTCACTTGTCTAAGTGTGTTGGACAGTGATCCCCTCTTGTGGCACAAGCGTCTTGGTCATGCAAGTTTAACTCAGCTTAACAAACTAGTCTCTAAGGACTTAGTGGTAGGACTTCCTAACATTAAGTTCAAGGAAGACAAAGTTTGTGAGGCATGTGCCAAGGGGAAGCAGGTAAGGTCCTCTTTCAAAAGTAAGAAAATGGTCAGTACCACCAGGATGTTAGAACTGGTTCATATGGATCTATGCGGTCCTATGATAACTTTAAGTAGAGGTGGTAAGAGATTCGTATTGGTGCTAGCTGATGATTTTTCAAGGTTCACTTGGACCTTATTCCTGTCATCTAAGGATGAAGCATTTGATATGTTCACCTCATTTGTTAAGAAAATTCAAAATCAATTGGGACATCAACTGACATTAATAAGATCTGACCATGGTACTGAATTTGAGAATATTAAGTTTGCTGAGTTTTGTGATGAACATGGTGTTAATCATAATTTTTCTGCTCCTAGAATCCCACAGCAAAATGGGGTTGTTGAAAAGAAAAATAGAACTCTTAAAGACATGGCAAGGNTTAATAGATGCATGACCAGACCTCTGGTATAGAAAACTCCCTATGAATTACTTAAAGGGAGAAAGCGCAACATATCCCATCTTAGGGCTTTTGGATGCAAGTGTTATGTGCATAATAATGACAAAGATTCTCTTGGAAAATTTGATCCTAGAAGTGATGAGTGAGTGTTCTTGGGATATTCAACACATAGCAAAGCCTATAAAATATACAATAAATGAACTATGTGTGTAGAAGAAAGTGTACATATTGTCTTTGATGAAACTAACACTTTATCTGAGAGACAGGAACCAAAAGATGAGGAGCTTGGACTGGTGAGGAGAAATGACCACATTGAAGCACCTATCACAGATGGAATAGGTGATGGACCAGGTTCAACAACCCCACGCAACTTGACAGGGGGAATTCTGCATGGAAATACTGGACCTGATCCTGTTCCACAACTACAAGACAACATAGAACAATCCAGAAGTGAAAAACTGGTACTCAAACCATATAGATATCAGAGTTCTCACCCTCTTGAGAACATCATAACAAACTTGAGATCTGGAATCAAAACTAGATCCTCCTTCAAAAATTTGTGTGCGTTTGATGCATTTCTATCCTTGATTGAACCAAAGAACATTGCTGAAGCCCTGCAAGATGCTGATTGGGTAACAACCATGCAAGAAGAGCTGAATCAAATTGAAAGGAGTCAAGTATGGCACTTGGTACCCAGGCCACTAGACAGATCAGTAATTGGCACCAAATGGGTCTTCAGGAACAAGCTCCATAAGGATGGAACTGTTACAAGAAATAAGACTAGACTGGTTGTTCAAGGATACAGCCAAGAAGAGGGAATTGACTATGATGAGACCTTTGCTCCTGTGGCAAGATTGGAGGAAATCAGACTTCTTATAGCATTTGTTGCACACATGGAATTCACTCTTCATCATATGGATGTAAAGAGTGCCTTTCTTAATGGCTATTTGAAGGAAGATGTATTTGTAAAACAGCCTCCTGGTTTTGAAAGCAAAGAGTCACCTGATCATGTATATAAACTTGACAAGGCTCTCTATGGTCTCAAGCAAGCGCCTAGAGCTTGGTTGAGAGATTGTCAAAATTCCTGCTGGAAATGGGTACAAACGAGGCAAGATAGACAGTACTTTGTTCCTAAAGGAAAAGGGAAAAAATCTTCTGATTGTGCAAATATATGTTGATGATATCATATTTGGGGCAGCTACTTTTTTTTTTGGTAATTGGATTTTCTATTTATCACCTTTAAAATCTTTACATAACCACAATTGATTTTATACTCAATCAACTGTCCAAACTGATTATCCTCTCTTTCCTATACATATTCTCTATTCCTCTCCATATACCTATTGCTTACAGTCAAAAAACATATTGTTGTATCATTGGTCTATTTCTATTTGTTGCTCTAATATTACATACATATGCTATTTGATTAGCTAACTCCTCAGCTGCTTTGCTTTGTTTTTGGAAGATTCTGCAATTTCTTTCACTCCAGATTGCATGAATGACTTCAGCATATATCATCTTGAACACTTCTGCCATATTCGATCGTCCTTTTGCATTCTCCTTAGCCTACTTCCAATGCTGATTCCATTCTGTTGGACATACTGTTCTCCTCTANATGTATAATTGTCGTATGAGACCGCAGTTTCCTTTTATTGGCCTTTGTATTGCTTCAACCATATCCCTTGCCTCCATCATTTTCCTGACTAACCATGAAGCTTGTTGTGGTATCTTCATAGTAGACAGTTTCTGATCCTTTATATAGTATTCATGGATCCACTTGATCCACATTTTATCTCCCTTCTGTGCTAGGTCCCAGTAATTCTTAGCTGCCGGTTTGTTCCATATCTTTAAGTTGATCAAGTTTAGGCCTCCTGTACTCTTAGGAAGACATAGTTTCTCCCATGCCACCAGAGATCTCCTTGTGATAAAATTAACTCCCGACCATACATAACTCCTACAATATGCTTCAATGGTTTTAAGCACCTTGCTAGGAATTAAGAACAACTGCGACCAGTAAGCTTGAATACCAAACAGAACAGATTGTACTAGTTGGATTCTTCCAGCATAAGAGAGCTTTTTTGCTATCCATGATGTTATCCTTGCTACCATTTTCTCTATCAGTGGTTGCCATTGTGCTATAGACATCTTCTCAGTAGTTAAGGGAACTCCTAGATATTTTACTGGCAGAGTACCTTTGGAATATCCAAACTTCTTTATTATCTCTTCCTCATTTTTCTTTGTAACACCTCCAAAGAAGATAGAGCTTTTCCCGTGATTAGCTTTCAATCCTGAGGACCCGTAAAATTGGCTGAGATACTGCTGCATCTTATTGATTGACTTCATATCACCTCTTGCAAAGAGTAACAAGTCATCTGCAAAGCTCAGATGAGTTATGCCCAGTTTAGCGCACCTTGGGTGATATTTAAACTCCTTGTCTTTCCTCAATTCATTCAGACTTCTACTCAAGTATTCCATAGCAAGTGCAAATAAGAAGGGAGACATGGGATCTCCTTGTCTTAATCCTTTTGCTGCTTGAAAAGGCTCAGCTGGTTCACCATTGATTATAATTGAGTATGTAACAGTCTTCATACATGTCAATATCCACTCCAGAAACTTGTTAGGGAATCCCAGTTCTACCATCACTTGTTCTAAGAATGGCCATTCTACAGAGTCATAGGCTTTAGTTAAATCTATCTTAATCATACATCTAGGGGATGTATTCCTTCTTGTATAAGCCTTAACCAATTCATGAGCAAGAATTATATTTTCTGCTATTTTCCTCCCTGGTATAAACCCTGCTTGTGCTTCATTCACTATACTAGCAATCACTTTCTGCAACTTGCTTGCTAGTATGATGGAAATGATTTTATAAATGACAGTGCAACATGCAATAGGTTTGAAATCTCTAGCTGTGTTTGGATTGTTCACCTTTGGAACTAATGTAATTGCTGGGCAGTTTATAGCCTTATATAATTCTCCAGTGTTAAAGAACTTTTGGACTGCCTGTACCATCTCCTCCTTCAAAACTGTCCATGCCTTCTTGAAGAAACATGAGTTGTAACCATCTACCCCTGGCGCTTTATCTTCTTGTATAGCACATAATCCTTTATATACCTCATCTTCTGTCACCTCAGCTACTAGACTCAACTGTTGTTCATGGTTGAGTCTTGGTCCATTCCTCATCACTTCTTTATTGATTGCTGGTAAAGACTTGGCAGAAGCTCCCATCAGGCTTTTGTAGAATCTTATGAATTCTTCCTTAATTTCTACCTGGCTCTTGATTTTTCTACCATCTTCTGTACTCAGTTCCACTATTTGTTTCCTGTTGCTCCTTTCTTTCACAATAGCAGAAAAATACTTGTTATTGTTGTCTCCCAATTTGATCCATTTCACCCTTGCTTTTTGTTGTAGGATGCTCTCTTCTATGAGTGACCACTTCTCTAGCTGCTGTAGCGTTTGCTTCTCCTGCTCTTGTAATCTATCACTGTATTGATTCTGCATCTCCTCTTGAACCATGTTAAGGTTGTTTATTGCCTCTTCAATTCTCCTAGTTATTACCTTGTATTCATCTTCATTAAGCTTTTTGAATAAGGACTTCATTACTTTCAGTTTTTTCCATATATTCTCCATGCCATCTTCTGCCAATGTCATGCTCCATACTATTTTTACGATGCTTCCAAAATCCTTGTGATCTGCCCATACATTATAAAATCTGAATGGTGATTTTATATTTGATCTACCAGCCTTGATGTTTAGAAGCATAGGTGAATGATCTGATATCATAGGTATATCATATTCAGTGCAAACATGCCCCCAATTTGTCATCCACATGTCATTCCCAAATACTCTATCAATTCTACTTAGTATTTTGTCATCTCCCTGCTGTTTATTGGACCAAGTATAATACTCCCCCTTCCATGCTAACTCATTTAAGAATAGATTCTGAATGCATTCTGAGAAGTCCACCATTTCATTCATAGCCACTGGATTACCATACTTTCTGTCATGGACATGTAGCATAAAATTGAAATCCCCTCCAATTAACCATGATTTGTTCATTTGCTGAGCTATGTCTTCCAGATTTCTCCATATAGTTTTCCTCTTCTCTATTGTATTAAACCCATACACCAGTGTTAAGCAAGCTTCAAAGCCATCTACTCTTCCTCTAACTATGCCATGAATCAACTGAGCCTCTATCATTTTAATATCAACACAGTATATTTTAGGATCCCATGTCAACCAAATTCTCCCATTTACTGCGTATTGATAGTTGTTCTGCATTTCCCAGCCTGGTACAATGTTGTTGATTACTCTGTTATCCCTTCTCTCTTTCACTCTAGTCTCCACAAACCCTGCTAGTTTTATTTGCTTATTCTTTATGTAGCTCTTTATTTATTTTTGTTTATATCGCTTATTTATTCCCCTCACATTTAATATCATCCAAGTCATTATGCT
Organism: Nicotiana knightiana; assembly: GCA_005239525.1. Taxonomy (NCBI): domain Eukaryota; kingdom Viridiplantae; phylum Streptophyta; class Magnoliopsida; order Solanales; family Solanaceae; genus Nicotiana; species Nicotiana knightiana. The sequence continues at coordinate 55,446 of ML379102.1, read as the reverse complement.
ATTATATGTGGTCCCTTAACTGTGGACAAGCTTATTTGAGTCCCTTTTCCCCTTGCATTCTCCTCCATTCTGTTTCCTTTGATCACACTGGCAGCCAGTGTTGGAAATTCTCTAGTGCAGCTCAACTCTGGACTTCTCTGTAACATCTGAGTTTCCTTTCCTGGAGTTTGTGCTTGCTGTGGTTGATTATCAGTTTGCTTATCATTTTCTCTTCTTTCTGAATGCTCTCCTTTCTGTTTTTCTGTGTTATCTTCTGTCTCCTTTATTACATCCCGCATTTCCTTCTCTTCATTTATCCTTTTAGGTCTCCACTCTTGTATTACTTTTTCCTTCTGTTCAACAGCAGATTGTTGAATATCTGTTTTCCTTCTCCTCCTTTGTTGATCAACTTGATTCTGTTCTGCTGGAATATTCTTACATGAATGTCCTATCTTTAAGCATTTTTCATAGAATTCAGGTTTCCAGTCATAGGATATTTCCTGTTCAAATTGTCTTCCATCCGGCTCCCATACTGTGATACTAGTAGGCAATGCTCTGGTGACATTGACCTCAATCAACATTCTAGCATAAGAGATTCTCTTTTGCTTTGATGTACATTCATCAGCATATAATGGCTTGCCAATTGCACTAGCAATTCTGCTTAGTGATTGTACGCCCCAACAACTCATAGGCAGGTTTGGAAGAATCACCTATAGAGGAATTTCAGCCAGAAAGTCCTTTTTGAAATCAAAGCTAATAGTCCAAGGTTTCACAACCAGTGGTTTGTTATTCATTGTATACGGCCCAGAGTATAGTATATCAGTCATATCATTCATATTGTTAAATCTAACCACATAGTATCCTTCATCATGATAGAATACTTCCGGTTCTGCAACTTGGTTCCAATTTTGTTTCACATATCTGTGCATGTAATTGTAACCTGGAGTTTCCCCAATTACATACACAATTAGAGAACATTTCCACTTCATTACTTCCTTTTCTACATCTTCTTTCTCTAGTTGTACTACTGCTTTTCCATCAACAATTGTAGGTGGCACATAATTTAATTTCAGTCCATTCTCCGAGCTCCTATTACCTGCGAACGGAGAGGTCCACAGAGTTTTCTCACCTTTTTCCTCCATTACTGATGCCAGATCCTGTGTGGCTTTGCTTGAACTTGCCAGATCTGAACTCTTCTCCTTCACTTGTTCAATTTGACTCATATTCTCACTCAATTCCTTCCCCTAGCTTTATTTAGTATCAACTCCTCCGTGGCATGTTGATTCTGTTAGTTTTCTTCCAATGGAACAGTAGATTCCACATTTGGTGCTTTCTTTGTCTGCTTATTTCCTTCAGCTGAATTTCCTCCTCCAACTACAGGTTGTAGCCTTGGTCTCCCTCGAGGTATTCCTCTTCCCCTATCCGTTTCCATGTTGGTCGCCCATTAACCTAACGTGCGCCGGTGGGCTCGTGGTTAGAGAGAGAAACTAGAGAGAAGTCAGAGCATGTCCTTATCCAACACTATTGGGGAGTTATTTGGGGCAGCTACTGAAAAGCTTAAAAAGGAATTTGCTACATTAATGGGGAGTGAGTTTGAAATGAGTATGATGAGTAAGCTAACCTTCTTCTTAGGCTTGCAAATCAAACAAACTCCACATGGCACAATGATACATCAACAGAAGTATGTGAAAGAACTCCTCAAGAAATTCAAAATGGAGGATTCAAAGGAGATAGATACCCCAATAGCCACAGCTACAAAATTGGATGTGGATGAACCTGGTTCATCCGTTGATCAGAAGACATACAGAGGGATGATTGGGTCTCTACTCTATCTTACTGCAAGTAGACCTGATATTGTGTTCAGTGTGGGACTATGTGCTAGGTTTCAAGCCAATCCAAAGGAGTCCCACCTCACTGCAGTAAAAAGAATTTTAAGATATCTGAAGGGCACCACTGATTTGTGCCTTTGGTATCCTAAAGGTAGTAATTTTGACCTTGTAGGATATGCTGATGCTGATTATGCAGGTTTCCTGGTTGACAGGAAAAGTACTTCAGGCATGGCTCACTTTTTGGGCTCCTGCCTTGTCTCTTGGGCCACCAAGAAACAAAATTCAGTAGCCTTGTCTACTGCTGAGGCTGAATATGTGGCTGCAGCCTCTTGCTATGCCCAGTTGCTATGGATCAAGCAACAACTCCTGGACTTTGGTATAAATGTGGGATGCATTCCTATTTACTGTGATAACACTAGTGCAATTGGTATGACTAAGAACCCGGTTCATCACAAGAGAACTAAGCACATAGATGTTAGACACCATTTCCTGAGGGATAACTATGAAAAGGGAATGATCTCAGTCGAATTCTGTGCTACTGATCGTCAAATTGCTGATATATTTACCAATGCATTGAGTAGGGAGCATTATGAGAGAAACATGATTGAATTAGGTATGATTAAGATCACCTAATTGAAAAGCAGAATTGAGAAAAAAAAAGGGGGAAGTTTTTTTTGGCTAGAAAGTTTTAATTAGGTACTTAATCAGATTAATCATTGCTCAGTACTATGTCTTTATTGCCATACTCTTTTGCCATGTATTAATATGATTCCCTAGTCACTAATGATGTTTCTCTATCTTTGTGAATTGAGGCAAAATAAAGATTTTTAACAGGATGAACCTGGTTTATCCATGCTGGTTTACGTGACTGACAAGGTACGTTCTCATCTCCATACATTTATTAATTCAAGTACAGTCATACATGAGCAGGACTCTATCCATTTATGGTTCAAATTCAATTCTCGTACTTACCCAAATAATGAATCAGTTTCAAGAAGCCCCGTCTAAATTAATTAGCCTAGTGTTAAGGGAAAAGTAACTGTCTAATCAATGTCCAATAACTGACAGTTCTTAATCGATTAGGATCCTACTTGGGTTAATACACTTCTGTTGTAATCTCCCCAGCCACAAGTTATAAATAGGCCATCATTACCCATTGTGCATAAAACAACAGTCGAACCTTGTTCAACTTACTCAACTCAAAATCCCTACTGCCTGTTATTTTCTTCTCTCTCTAACAAAATCAAAAACATGTCGTCTCCTCCACCAGCTTCTTCTGACTCATCACCAAATAGAGATTATGATGGGGGAAACTATGAATCCAACTCAAACTCGCCCTCAGTCTATAGTTCCGAGTCTCCTGAAAAATCATCAACCCCAGAACACTCTACAATCCCTGAACCTACACCAAACCCTACCCAGCCCCCAAAACCCGTCGTGTTAAGGTTCTTACACGTAAATCTGTGGCTTCTGGTTCAAGAGCAAAATTCTTGGAAGAATTATTACGTGCTGAGGACGGCTCCAAACCAGAATCATCCGATGATTCATTTAAAGCAGTCAATGAAGATGAAGCACTTGGTTCATCCAGCGCTGAGAAAGGTAATACTAAAGTTACCTCTGATTTGAATTCTGCTGAAAATCGATTTGTGTTGGTGGGGTCTGTGGTGGATGTGGAAGTGCCAAGAAGGCAAAGAAAATTTGGGAAAGAGAAAAATCTTGAGAACGAGGGTGAAGTAGATGTGAGGGGATCCGGGGAGGATGGTACCACTCTTGCAATTTGTGGCCCCATTCTTGAAAATCTTGAAGAAGATGTCATGGTTTTAGGGGGAACTACTGAAGTTGAGGAAGCTGCTGCTGGGTTGGAGAAGTTAATGAAGCAAATAGATGAACATGTTTATTCTGGGGAAGAAACTTTGGCTGAAAGACTGAAGAAGCTGGGGGACTCATACAACCCCAAGAAGAGAAGGACTCCAAAGTCCAAAAAGTCTAAAGCCTCAGTTCCTTCAAAGAAAAAGAAGACTGTTGATTCTGTTGGTGTACATGTTCCTAAGGTACGTGCTACGAGAAATACTGTAAGAGAAGAGGAGGAGAAATTGGAAAAAGCTCTTTAAGAGAGCAAAAGAAAGAAGGCAGAGAAGGGAAAAGCAAAGGTAGGGGAACCTGTTAGTGTTGATGATGAAGAGTGGTTGGACCTCGTCCAACAAGAAGAGGAGGCTGATCCAGTGGTTATCAAGACACCCAAGCCCAAAAAGGCTAAGACTTATTCAAGGAAGTCAGCCACTGTGTCCATGACCACTGGGAGTACTGCTTTGAGGACAAGGTCTAAGAAAAAGAATGTGAAGAAAGTACAGATTGTTGAGAGGGATGATGATCCATAATGGAGTGGAGAGGAAGAGAAGTGTCTACTGACAGAGTTTCCATGTTTGGAAAGAGAAAAATCTTGAAAGGAAAATTGTTGAAAGATTTGGAGGAGCCTGGAATGAGGTATTTACTAGATTTTATGGCAGCGCAGGGCTGGAAGGACATGGTCCTTCTCATGGAAGGCAGGCTGGTCAGAAATGAAGTTGTGGAGTTCATGGGGAATGCCACAGTCATTGGAGGCAGGGTCACCTCATTGGTCAAGGGAGTTGAAGTCTCATTTGATGCTCAAGAACGGAGAGTCATTCTAGACATTCTAGCTGAGGGTTATGAAGAATACACAATGCAAGATGGCCTTGTTTAGATGGAATGGCCTCAGCCCTCAATATCACCAGATTCTTCTGCGACAATGAGAAGGAGATTGAACCTAAGACTGTGTACAAGAGTGAGATGAAGCCTGAGCACAAGCCGCTCTTTGAATTTGTGATCAAATTCCTGCTGCCCGGACAAGAACGAAGACACACTGCTAACTACATTGATTTAACCCTCATGGAGTGTCTGTACAGAGGCAAGTAGATCAATTGGCCAGCTTTTATCATCCAGCTCTTGGACAGAGTGGTGAATGGCACCAAAGCCCATGCGATCCCTTATGGATTTATTCTGACTGCAGTTCTTGCTCATGTTGGAGTTCCTACAAAGAAGGCTGAGATGGATACTGCTAAAGATTTCTTTGGGAAGGACACCCTGCTGTCTTGTGATTATACTGTAAATGCACCGACAGATGAAGCTGGTTCATCTCGGAAGCTACCAGTGAACAGCAAGGTCAGTACTCTGGTGCAAGAAAGTGAGTTAAAGGATATGGAGATCCTTCGATTGAAGTCTCGCTTAATTGAGGTGGAAGTTGAGCGTGATGCTCTAAAAGCTGAGCTAGCAAAGGAGAAGGAGAAAAATGAAGGTGTTTTACACCAAATGTTGTCCCTTCTACAAACCAAGAACCCAGCCTCATCTGCACCCTCCCAGTCTTAGGAATGTCTAGTGCTACCCTCTCCAAACCTATCAAGTGCCCTGTTCGGGACAGTGTCTAGTTTTTGTTTCAGTTTTTATTCTGTTATTCTTATGTTTTGGTGCTGATCATCCCTGTTAATCAATGAAAGCTTGCTGTTTTGAAAAATGTCTCAATTTCATATTTAGCTTACATTATTAGTTTCTTGTGATGATTAATCATGTTTGCACCTGCAGTTGCCTAAATTGGCCATGAGTAAGAATTAAAAACTGGTAAGTATCATCTTGTAACTTTTTGATGATGCCAAAAGGGGGAAGATGTGCATAGGTGATATTTATAACCTAATGAACATGGTTCTCAATTATTAATGCTTGCACTGATGCTTACACTGGTATGCTTAATGCTTAAAATATATACAAAGTGTTTGAAGTGTATACAGGATAAAAGCATAGAGTTTGTCATCATCAAAAATGGGGAATTTGTTTGCCCATGTCACTGAATGGGTTTTGAAGATTGACAAATATTGACAAGTTGAACCAGGTCCATCAAAGCATACACACCTGAACGGAGCAGTTGGCACAAGAATCATACAAGCATAGGAGATATCAGTGATTTCTGAGTATCAACGAACTAAGAGGATGTCTCCTAATACGAAAAGATTGCAAACTGATGAAGAGAATAGAAGTTGAATTTAGCAAGGACAGAAACGAAGGAAGGAAGTTGAGTTTGATAAGAACTTGTTCTCCTAGGTAGAATCGGACCAGAACTCAACAATTGACTTTATAAATACTCAAAGTATTACTGCTGAAATACACGACACAAAGACGCACAAAGACTAAATTAATTCAAGTTCTGTAAGCAAAATTCCCAGGATATTTGCAAGCAGAAGTATTGTGCAAAGGCTACAGTTCAACTAGAAGAAACAATTCCGTCGTTTATCATTGAGTCTAGTTGGTTGTAGTAGGAGTTTTAACATTGTATCTTTTCAGCTTTCTTAGAAGCAAATTGTAATAGGTACACATTGTTCCAGTTAGAGTTAGCTTGAAGTTTGTAGAAATTAGCTAGAGGCTAGTTGATACAAAGAGGATAAGAGTTAATCCTATGATTACAAAAGAGTTTATTTTGTAAGTCCGTTTGGCTCAGAGTGTTTAGTGAAGTGTTTGAGAAAACCCTACTGAGGAGTAGGTCGTGGTTTTTCACCTTTTGAGCCAGGTATTTTCCACGTAAAAATATCTGTGTCTTTACTTTACTGCTTTATTATTCCGCAAATAGTAGTAAGTAGTACACCAAGATGAACCAGGTCCTTCTTATTAGACAACACTCAAAAATTGGGTACTGCACAATTAACTTATAATATTGTGTAGTATTGAAGTCTAAAATATCAATCATGTACGAACAACAACTTCTGAAACAATAAAGAATGAAAGAACATGATATATTCCCACCGAAAACACTTTGCAACATAAAATAAACAACAAGAAACACAATGAGGTACCTCCTCGTGTATAATGAAATCAAAACCAAGGTACCTTCTTGTATAATCAAGAATCTCAACCGAGGTACCGCTTCGTATTTAAATTTCTCAATTTCAATCACAATCTTTCCTTATACCGCCGCGTGAGCCTTACATTTGAAATATGTTTTCAAAACTGTTTCCCTGAAATAGCTACACACACTTTAGACCACCCTATGACGTCGCGTGGCTTCACGTAGTTCCCCTAAAAGTAACATGCACATAAGTCTCACCTTATACAACTCATGCATATTAACCCCAAGCCTTATACAACCGCATGTGCGTCAATATCAAATCACCATAACAATTCGCACCACAAGTGCCCATATATTACAACTTGCCAACAGCAGCAATATCAATATTTTCACAACAATAGCCCATGGCTCCACCACAACCTACACAAGAATATCAACAACAATAATGAATGAAAAATTCTCAATAAGATAAATGTTTCAGCAATAACCAACATCGCCTCAACGTATTAACGACTTTCATAACTTCAACACCAAATAACTCAACAGTGAGAGAAATAATGTATAACTACGATATTAGATAAGACTAACTCACAATAAAAGAGATAACATTTAATGATGAGTCTCAAATATTGGAAATCAACAAGTAAAGGGATAACATGAACAATTACTTCAAGTAACCAAAATCAATAAGGAAAGAGATAACACGAACAATAGTTTCAAATAATGATAATTAACAATAAAGAGATAGCATGTAACAATAAAAGAGGCAACAAGTTCAACTAAAGCATGTGAGTAATTTAGCAAGTAGGATGTAGAACAAGTACTAAACAAGTCAATTAAGGAAATTAAGGATATTCTAACACAATAAAGGATAAATTGAGTATGAGAATTTAGAACATGATATGACATTTCAATTAAACCATAAAATAGTCTAAGTAGCCTAAACCGATCAAATACCATGCACAATCCATGTACCCACTCGTCAACTTGCGTACAAGTTTTTCACTTAGCACAATTGAATCATACAATACCAATCCCAAGGGGTAGTTCCCCAGGACGAAGTTAGGCAAGACCCTTACCTCAACTAGGCAAATTCAACACTCGAAAATAGTTTTCCCTTAAAATCCACCTCTACACAGCTCAAATCTAACCAAAATTGACTTAGCGTCATCAAACAACCTAGGTAATTCAATTGAAATAGATAAAGTTAAGATCTTTATATGCCCATGACCCCACGAGTTCATATATGCGATTACTTTCAAAACCCGAGTCCAAATCGACTATCAAAACTCAATTTCTTACTTTTCAAAAAACTTGACAAAGTTTCACAAATATTAACTTTGATTCACATGATTTTGATGTTAAAATCTAAGATATGTTGATGTAATATGATTAGAAATAGATTAGAAATACTTACCCAAGGTTTGTAGGTGAAAATCCCTCTCCAAATCGCCTCTTACCGAGTCTAGGATTAAAAAATGAGAGAATAAGTTTAAACATCCCGCCCCTTAGCTTTTTGTCCAATCGCACAAGTCACAAATATGAATTGGAGTTTGCAACTGTGAACCCGACAAATGCGAAGAATCCCTCACAAAAGTGAAGCCCTTCCATTTCTGTTGTCATTGCAATTACGACAAAAAGTTCGCAATTGCGAACATTGGACCCCTGCAAATGCGAACCAGTTCCCCCTAGGTGCCTATCGCAAATGTGAACACTAGGTTTGCAAATGCGAACTCAGCAAACTTGGCCTAATATTTCAATTGCGATCCAAAAACTCGCAAATGCGAGACCTGAGGCACCTGTTCAAAAACCAACAAACTTAAACTCTATCAACACTCCGCTAAGCGTCCGAAACTCACCTGAGTCCTTGGGGGCTCCAAACAAACATCAATACAAGTCTAAAAATATCATGCAAACTTGCTCGCGCGATCAAAACACAAAAATAACATCTAAAACAATGAATTGAACTCTAAAACGCATGAATTTCAAAGACATTTTCAAGAACTTCTAGAATTACAATTAGATGTCCGAATCCTATTAAATCTACTCCAAACGACATCAAATTTTGCAGACAAGTTCTAAATATCATAATGGACCTATTCCAAGTCCCAAAATCAAATTCCGAGTTCGATAGCTAAAATTCAACCTACAGTAAACTTTTCAACTTCTAATTGCCAACTTTCGATAAATCAACACAAATCAACCTACGGACTTCCAAAATCAATATCGGGCATACGCCCAAGTCCGAAATCATGATATGAAGCTATCGGAGCCATAAAAATACAGTTTCAGGGTCGTTTTATAAAAGTCAAAGTTTGGTCAACATTTTCAAATTTAAACTTCTAAGTCAAGAATCAAGGTTCTAAATCAACCCGAAAGCTTTCCGGAATGAAGCTAATCAACTCCGCAAGTCATAGAATCATAAATACACGTGTGTGAAGCATAACATTAGAAAACGAGGCGCAATTACCACGGAATAGGGAGATCGACGAGGATGTTACACTTTGTATAGGGGCATGATGGATAAAATGGAAGCTCGCTTATGGTGTTTTGTGTGATAAGAATGTGCCTCAGACCGACTATGTTGTATGGGGTGCAGTGTTAGCCAGTCAAGAACTCCCTTGTTCATAAGATGAAGATGGTTGAAATAATGGTGTTGAGATGGATGTGCGGCCATACCAGATTAGACAGAATTAGAAATGAAGTTATTCGGGATAAGGTGGGCATGACCCCTATGGAGGAAAAGATGCGAGAGGCGAGACTTAGATGGTTCCGGCATGTGATGAGGAGAGGCACAAATGCTCCGGTGAGGAGATGCGAGAGGTTCACCTTGGAGGGTCAGATGAGAGGTAAATGCAGGCCGAAGAAGTATTTGGGAGAAGCGATTAGGTAGGATATGACATTACTCCAACTTACTGAGGACATAACCATGGATAGAAAGGTATGAATGTTGAGAATAAAAGTAAATAGTTAGGATAGATAGCTGAGTATTGTCATGTTTGTGTATTATGGTAATCCTTGACTTATGTCATTGCTTGTTGTTGCTTTCGTTGCGGCTTTCTGATTACAATACATACTGTTAGTTTTATATTATTGCTTCGATTTTCTGATTGGTATGCTTGTTGTTGTCGTTCTTTTACCTTTCCTGAGCCGAGGTCTACCGGAAATAGCCTATCTACCTTCTTGAAAGTAGGGGTAAGGTCTGTATACACTCTACCCTCCCCGTACTCCACTAGTGAGGTTATAGTGGGTTGTTGTTGTAAATAATTTTTAAGGAACCAACACATATTAATTAAAGTTTGGTAAAAGTTGGACATGTTGTGCTATGACCTAAATTTTAGCCAATCTCAACCCAAATAACTTTTGGTCGGGTTATTGATTCGTCTTATTTTGACTCAAAATCAGCCAAACCCACCCATGTGACACCCCTGTATATAGCCTTATATAATTAGCATATACAATTTGTATATGATACCAACTAGAAAAAGTAATTCTCCTGTGTGTTTGTGTAAAGGTCTCTTTTTAATTTAGATAACTGTGATTTTGAATTAATTTGCGCACATTAAAAGTAATTTAAATTTGCAGTTCAATTTAATGTTCGTCTCTTTGAATTTGAACTCGTAGTTAATTTAAATTTTGACTTTTCCGTAGTGATCGTCCGTCACGATGATAATGAAACATCATTTAGGTGTGTTTGGTACGAAGAAATAATTTTCTGATTTCGTATTTAGAAAAGTTCTTATATAAACATACATAATATCACTTTATAGGGAAAAAAAACTAATATGCTTCTTAATATTTCAAAGAGATTTTTATCCTAAGCGTTACATTTTCCTAAGTTCATCTGAAATAAATATAAATCTTGACATTAATGGTCAAATACAATTTTATTCCAAATATTATTCGTTTACAGTACTAGAAAAAGATTCTTTTTATCAGTAAATTATAGACGACTCAATTTAAATATTGTAAATAATCATATCCAATCAAAAGTGGACAACAAAAGTAAGTGAAAATGACAGCAAAGTAAACAAGAGCATAAAGATTGGTACTATTTATAAGAAAAAGCAAAAATAAAGCAATGGAATGCAAACCAAAAAGGCTTTCATTGACGATGACTATGACGTCAACCAACATAGGATCACCGCTAGGGATTACGGTAGAATAATAAGTGCTCATTTATCGTTAATTAGATATTTTAGATTTGAGTTATGTGTATGAATTTGTCTTTGCTAGAGAACTTTTATCCTCAAGTATAAAATTTTTCGGTGCGAATCCAAATTTAATCTCATCTCAATACGAATATCAAATACCGAATAAAACCAAAATATGATCTCTTTGTAATAAGAAGTAAAGACGACACAATCTCATCCAATATCTATTCAATGGAATTGCCATTTGCCACCTAGAAAGGCATCAAATAGCCCCCTACTCCTACGTTGCGTTAGCTTTCCTTACCCTATAAAGTAGATACCATTTTAAGAAATAACGTCAAGGGAAAAAAATGGGATAATAACGAGTTTTTTTATCCTTAATAAGAGGTCTTGATTCTGAGTTTCGGGAATAAAAATTTCTAATACATAGTATTTTCTTTTGTTATAGAACATGAATCTGATGTTAGTCGGATAAGTGAGTCCTGAATACCATATGATCTAACAAAAAATAACGATAAAGGACAAAATATAACGAAATAAATGAGTTGTTACTATTTAAGTCCAACATTGCGAATTTGAGAGCATTATTCCCATTGGCCAGAAAAAAAAAAGAAAAAGGCATAAAAAGGCTTCCTGACCATTTAAATCTTTGTTTCGATCGGAAAGAAAACTTGGAAACATTGAAAGATATGGCAACAATTGATTTACGATCGCAGAGATAAAAGTTTAAATGAATTTTTAAAAGTTCAGGTGATTTGCAAACATTCCACCTCAAATCAATCAATAGTAAGCTAAGACGATACGAGTCTTTCTTTTAGGTCTTTCCTTACCAACAAATAAGGGAATTCAAGATCGGGGACATCTGCTAGAGCTATCAATTGACATTTCTCACTAAGTTTTTAGGATTTGTGCCCGATTATTATGTCGGTAAATAAATTTTTTAAAATTTCCATATGAACACTTCAATTTGATGTTAAGTGAACTAATAAATATCTTCGATCGTTGTTCAATGTCGTGGACATAATTTAATACTTTCTACTGCCATATCTTTCACTCATTCACAGTTTTTAAAAACTTGTAAATTGTGATCCCACTATTTTTCTTCGGTCATTACTACTTTGTGGCGTGTATTTTGCAAGTCCCTCTTTTATAAACTAATTTATTAATTTAGACCATTTCGCTATTTATTTATTTTCTCCTCTGGTTCATAGTGTACCGTGAACCACCACAACACCTCAAACCACCAGTCTCATCACAGTCTCATGACCAAGAAAATTCTTCCTCACTCAAATAAATCACCTGGCCACCCATAAATCATAATATAAAAAAAAAAAATACTCCTTTGTAATTTTATTCCAGTAACGCACCACCACAATCATGCTACTGACACACTGAAAAGAAAAATCATTTGCCAGTCACCGTCTTCTTCGAAAATACCAGCTCCTTTCTCATTTCTAATTTCTTTTAATTTTCTTCAAAAGAATCTCACCTGTTCTTCTAGATATTTCATCAAATATTTCCCTGCTTGAAAATCCATAAAATGAAAATTAAAACCCATGTTATTCAGCTCTTAACCTCTTAAATTATAGAGAAATATAGATGTACAACAAGTCTTTAACATAGAGATAGTTAGTAGATTCAAAATTGTAAGTTAATATCGCAACTTTGATCGCATTCTTGCCATCAGACCCACCCACCGCAAATCTAAACATCTTAAGAACTAAATTTACTACCTTTTTAATTAAAGTAAGCCTATTCACGCGCTCTATCAACATGATTAAAACGTGCCTTGACCACATTAGATGAGTCTTTGCCACATAACCATGGTTAAACGGTCAAAGGGGTTTATTATTATGCAAAGGAACAAGTAGAAGCGTCTAAATGAGAAAGTCATAAGTTCTTTTACCGGATTGATAATTGAGTGTAAGTTTAAGTAGTCCGGAGATTATTTTACCAAAAAAGAAAGAAGAGTATTATTCTCGAGTTAATCTATAATTACGTAGTGAGGTTGTTGAGTTTAACTTATATGCATGAATATAGTAGAGTTTTTTCACGATATCGATCATGTCAAAGTATATATCCAAAAATATATAAAATAAAAGGTATCATATTATCAAATTAAGATTGCTATAGATTAGAGTTACTAAAACATAGTAATATACTCCGTCCATTTATTTCTTCGAATTGACACGAAGTTTAAGAATATAGAGAAATTTTTGGAACTCTCAGGTTTAAAAATTGATCAAATTAAGAGGACCGCAAATGTTACTGCGATCAAATTTTTGGCCAAAAGAAATGCATTACTTTCTTAACTATTCAATTATTCACTTAGGTTTCGAGCAGGTTATCACAAATTGGTTGGCAAATTCTCCTCATGCCAATATTCCATAAAATCAAAATAGATGTTGCTCTTTAATCCCTTTGTCGTTGGTTTGAAGTTTTTGAATTTGTAAATATAGTTTACTCTCAAGATTTCTACAATATTTAATTTCTTATTTCAGTCTCTTGAATGCACGATGGTCAAATGTATGAGTAATTAATTTAATCATTATATATGACTTTAGTTTCTGTTTAATCTCGGGTATAGCAAGGAAAATCACCTTTCATCTACAAAAATAAAAATAAAAATAAAATGACAAACGAATAAAATGAAGAAACCTTTTAGATTACTAAAAGACGAAACCAGTCTTCTATATCTCTGTTGTCTTGAAAAGAAATTCTTGTATTCTCAACTTTAGACAAATAATGTAAAAATTCAAACGTGACTGAAGTAAATAAAAACTAGAAGAATTAAGCTAAGAAGTCTTCCACCCAACCTTTTAAACTAAAAATAGTCAATCAATATATTACATATGTATAATCCACGTATTAATATGTGCATAACCGTATATATTTCGTGTACAATTTATCTATCAATACCGATTAAAACCAACAAATAATGAATGCGGCCGGCAACTTATTAATGAAAATACAATACCTAGATTGTTGGGTTTTTTCTACTAATAATTTCTTACGGGATATAGTACTTATTTATACTTTAAAAAAAAGAAATAAAGAATAGTGATGTGTCGGAGCTGAACAAACTTTATTTTGCATGCATAAATAGGGAAGCATATACATTAAACAAAGTAGAGACTGTGAAAGGGAAATTTGCTTTTTTCCCCAATCTCTCTTATTTCCTCTCCTTTTTGTCTATTCTTTATTTGCATGTGATTTCCCTTAATTTCCTTCTTTAATCTTCACTTTCCATAATCATTTAAGTTTATTTTCTCCTTTGCTACCATTCTTCTTTCTTTCTTTCTTTCTTCATTCTCTTCTTCTTCCTCATTCAAGATTCTTGGAAAAACTTAGCTTTATTTTAATTCTTAAATAGAACTTGGAAATGCTGCCTCCTGATCAAGTTAGTCCTTGTGCTATTAATGATGATAATCAACATCAATCAAATCATGTCAGGTTATCAGTTCTTCACAAATCGTTACATCCTGTGACACTCAAGGTACGTTACATTTTCTAGTATGATCATCTAATCAGTACGATTGCATTTCCTTTAAAAGTTTAAACTGTTATTAAGACGTCTGATTTTACATATTGCAGTTTGAAGATGTTTCATACACCATCCAATTAGAAAGCAACAAAGGAATAAGTTATTTTTCAAAACAACAACAAAAGCAAAATCGCGCTATATTACAAGGTGTTACAGGTATAGTTCATCCTGGTGAATTTTTAGCCATGTTAGGTCCATCAGGAAGTGGAAAAACAACTCTATTAACAGCTCTAGCTGGAAGACTCCCTGGAAAATTATCCACTGGCTCCATTACATACAATGGACAACAATTTTCGAGTTACATGAAACGAAAAATTGGTTTCGTGACACAAGATGATGTATTATATCCTCATTTAACTGTGCTCGAGACACTAACATATGCTGCTTTATTAAGGTTACCAAAAAAACTAACCAAACAAGAAAAAATCGAACAGGCAGAGTTTGTTATCGTCGAATTAGGGTTAACAAGGTGCAAAAATAGCATAATTGGTGGGACTTTATTCAGAGGAATTTCAGGAGGAGAAAGAAAAAGGGTAAGTATTGGACAAGAAATGTTAGTAAACCCTAGTTTATTATTACTCGACGAACCAACTTCAGGCCTTGATTCGACTACAGCTCAAAGAATTGTTGCAACGTTACGATGGTTGGCTCGAGGTGGAAGGACGATTGTTACAACAATTCATCAACCGTCGAGCAAGTTGTACAGAATGTTTGATAAGATTATTGTGTTAACTGAAGGTTGTCCGATTTATTGTGGAAAAAACAGCCATGTTATGGAGTATTTTGAGTCTATTGGTTATGCTCCTGGATTTGATTTCATGAACCCTGCTGATTTTCTGCTTGATTTAGCTAATGGTATGATACACTTTTCCTCTTTCCTATTATTACTTTTATTATTAGTCCAGTTTATATTATGTTAACATGAAGACATAATTAAGTAAAAGATCCGTTTTCTTTCTAACAGCTTTAAGCTTTTAGATAAAATGAAATTAAACTTGTGTTATATCTAATAGTTTAAGATGATGAGACAGTCACACGCTTCAACCGTTGAGGTGCAATTTTTCAAGTGGATCTATCTAGTCATATTACCCTAGTGAATGTAAATCACAAGCAGATTCATGGCTAATAAGAAAAAACAAATTAAAGTTTTGTTAATTAAAGTCAATAAAGAAGCCCAAACAAATTTAAAAGTCAAGAAAAGTGATTGAAAATGGTCCATAACTAGTGAATCATTTCCCTAAAATCATGTGGAACTTGTTTTTTTTGTCTTCTATGAAATACAATATAGTAGTAATATAACTTTTTGTGTTCTTTTCCTGTTTGTGGTTAAACATTCTTTAGCCATGATATACATATTTTCCTTTTCACCTTCCAAGATTATATATTTCGTGGACAATTTGAAAATAAAATTTATATATACCGATAGATTATATGGACGATTAAATGTTAATTTTTTCAAAATAACATAATAATGTAAAAAAATGTATATATTAGAGAAGCTGAAATCAATTGATATTAACAATTTAGATGTCCCTTTCTTTGAAATTGAGCTTTTCTGAAGAATATTAGGAACCATATTTCAACATGCCAACTGGCTACATGGAAATAGGAAGTTTGAGATTTGAAATTTGATTTGCACTAAACTTTTATATTAAATTTTTCGACACGTATTTATAAAAAAATAATTGATAGGACATATTATTCCCTGGTTGGCACACATAGTCTAAAGCTTTATTACTATCATCTATCAACATTTGCAAATTAAAGCTAAAGGAAACATTGTTGGAAGGTGCTGTCTATTTCCACTTTATAAGTATTTAGCTTTTTATAAAGCATCCGAATATATGTTGACATCATCATTTAAGTTTTGAAACGTATCCAGAAAATGATCCAAAATCTTGCGACGGATCTCGAATTTAAATTTTATAGAGTCGTTTGGTATAATAATGAAATAAACAAGAATATCTCAAGTTTAAAATACCCGATATTGCAACTTATATTCGCCCCTGATTATGTTACCTGTGTTTTCTTTATATATTTTTTAATCCAGGAAATTTTGATAGTATTTTTTATTTAAAACTAATCAAATAAAAGATGTCCTAAAGAGATCAATAATATATGTAGGTGAAGCAATCAAGACCCAATTAGCCAGTGAAAAGTTAGTCCATGGGGATTTAATAAACATTGTTTTAGTTGTATATCTATAACTTTTGTCTGTCCTCGCTTTATCCCTTTAATTAAGCTGCATTTATTGAAAAAAAAAAAAATCCTTTTAGCTTTTACTTGGTTCCATTATCTTTCAATTTCAACTCCAAATAGTCTCATAGCTAGTCAAATGTGGGATATAATAACGTCTAACCTACGATATATTTTTAACTCTAGATTATTATTTTTAATTATACAGGTGTGTCTCATGATACAAGGCGGGATGATCTGTATGAATCTTTACCAAAATCAGATCAAACTGAAAATCAAAATGCAACCAAACAGTTCTTAATAACTTCCTACAAGAAGAACATTTATCCAGCTTTGAAGGAGGAAATTGATCAAAGGTTCAGGCGCCCAATTCGATTATCATCAAGAAGTATGTGAAAATTTCATTTCTAGTTATCGATTTTCCGAAGGGAGCCTTTAAAAAATGATAAAGTTGTCTTCCGTGACCTAAAGATCACGAGTGTGAGCCGTGGAAGCAACAACTAATACTTGCATTAGAGTAGGTTACCTACATTAATACATACCCTTGAGATGCTGCCTTTTCCCGAACTTTGCTTGAACGCGAGATGCTTTATATACCGGATTGCCTTTTTAGTTATTGATTTTTGGAAGGGAGACAATGGAGAAATGGTTAAGTCGTCCGCGTGTGACCTATATATAGGTCATGTGTTGAGCTGTACAAAGCATCCAATAATGATGCATTAGGGTAGACTGTCTACATTGATCACACCCTTGGGAGTGACTCTTTCCGGCCGGCTTGAACCGGGATATTTTGTACATTAGACTGTCATTTTAGCTTGATTTTCTGAATGAGTCATAAGAACTCCGTAGTGTCCAATGGCAGATTTATCAGTATTTAAACTTAATCGGTTCAACTTTGCCATGAACACCGTTTACAATTTGATTGTACATTTCTCTTTTTATTTTATTTTTTATTTTATTACTAATGAGAGTCATGTTCTTTAGGTCGTGATGAAAATCAATGGACTACAAGTTGGTGGTTGCAATTCAAAGTTTTGCTACAGAGAGGACTTAAAGAACGCAAACATGAGTCTTATTCAGGCTTAAGAATTTTCCAAGTCATGTCTGTTTCATTTCTCTCAGGACTCCTTTGGTGGCAATCTGATACTAACCATATAATGGATCAGGTAATTTACCTATCTGTTTAACTTTTATAAATTGATAATGTATAAAAAATTTTACTCTACCCGGTCAACTATATATAAAGATAATTACAGGTAACTAACAATAACATGGAATTAGTAATCAAAAATATAACATGCTGCTATATCTAATAGGTTAAATTACGTAGATAGTATAAAAATTTGTTTATCCCAACATTACGACTTCTCTTTATTTTATCCGTCCCCGGGATATCTTTAAAGATTTTAAGCCCCAAATATCTTAAAGGATTTAATTTATAATATATACTGATAATGTTACACTCTTAACCAATTATAGTAGGATATTACTTTTATTTATAAGGTTAACCTCCTCAGACTTATAATTACTTGATCTTTTAGATTAACTTAACTTAATATTGTAAAAATTCTTTATACCGTCTGAGGACGTAGCATAGTCTCATCTTATAATTCAGTGTTTATGGAAACATTGTGCTAGACTAATTGAGTGATTGCTCTGTCTTATTTCCTCCTTCCACTCATTACCTATGTTGCTTATTTCAAAAATGTTGTCGGACGCGTATCTGATCTATAAAAATAGTGAATTTTAGAGGATCCGATATGAATGGGGCATAGCTTGGGAGGGTCGGAGCAACATAAGTCATTACTCTCACGTCAGCTTTCTAACAAGGGAATTTTCTAATTTAACAGGTGGGATTATTATTTTTCTTCTCAATATTCTGGGGATTCTTTCCATTATTCAGTGCAATATTTGCATTCCCACAAGAGAGGCCAATGCTTATAAGGGAACGTTCCTCTGGAATGTATAGACTTTCATCATACTATTTTGCAAGAACTGTGGGTGATTTACCTATGGAACTTATACTTCCAACAATTTTTGTGACAATAACATACTGGATGGGAGGTCTAAAATCTTCGATTATCACGTTTTTATTAACCCTTTTAATCATTCTTTTAAATGTGCTAGTCGCTCAAGGACTTGGCCTAGCCTTAGGTGCAATATTGATGGATGTTAAACAAGCTACAACATTATCTTCAGTGTTGATGCTTGTGTTTTTACTAGCCAGTGGATACTATATTCAGCACATTCCATTGTTCGTCGCGTGGTTGAAATATGTCTCGTTTAGTCACTATTGTTACAAACTTCTCGTGGGAGTTCAGTATTCGAGGTTTGAAGTTTATGAGTGTGGAATTGGTGAAGAATGCAGAGTGATGGATTTTCCAGCTATTAAATGTCTTGGCATTGATAATTTGGTGTTGGATTTGGTAGCTTTAGTTGTGATGTTGGTGGTTTTTAGGGTTTTGGCTTATATTACTTTGAGGTTTTGGCATCAATAACAATAGTATTGGAAATGTGAGTTAAATTATAGTAGGATTTTGTATCTTCTTGAAGTTAAATAAACTGATTAACATATTCAGATATTAGGATGCAATGTGACCTTTGACCAAGAAAATTTGTTCTGAACATGATTTTCCATCATCCTGCGAGAAATGTAAATCTGTGGGATGAATATTTCTAATTTCTGTTTCGGCTGCAAATTTTCTTTATTTCCCCAAAAAGTAGAACGCCTCTAATGTTAATTCTTGTTAAATTCAGACAGTTTCCCCATCATGTTAGTATTCTCTTGACAATAATCTAGCTCGAAAAAACTTGGCAAGGTGTTTTACGTTGAGTTTAAATTATATATGCTGTCAGCGTATAAAAAGTTTTAAACTATTAAGTTGCTTAATGTATATCTATAGGTAAATCTCCTTAAAATGAAATTTTTATTCTTTATAATAAGATAAGTTATCTGATATAATAAGTAAAGGTAATATTTATTGTGAATTTGCTTTGGTTGTGGTCTGGATAAACAACTAATTCCTTTCTTGCTTTCTAATTTTATGGTGTATGAAATATCTTCAAACTGCGATTATTTAAAATCATACATTTTAGTTAATGTTTATCCTTAAAATTGGATAACAATTAAATTTATAAGTGGTTTTAAGGATATGTGATTTCACTTAGCATAAATTGATGAATATGAGAATTAACATTAGAAATTGACCGTGAAATAAAGCAAACCGTTATGAAACGCAGTTTGGCCCTCAAGCTGGATCGTCCTCGAACCAAATGAATGTATAATTGAAAAGGATGAATTGAACAACAGAATAAGAGAGCTTATGAGAGAAAATGTATTATGTCGCTTTGTTATTCGTGAATTTCATGATTACAAATGATTAGATTCCTCTTTATATAGTAGAAGAATTCTACTTATGGTACAATTCTAAATAAAGAAGAAAATCCCATGATTGGCTAATTAATCGGTCCTGACTAGATACGTGCCGAGATTTCTGTCACGATCCTTGCCCGATCACGGATATCTCAGCTTTCTGTTACTCGACTTAGCAGGCTTTCTTCGATCTTGCTCGATCTTTATCCCGCTTCGGTTTCGGTCTCGGCTGGTCTCGACCTCGATCGGTAGTTGGTTCATGAACTCTGCAATCAATCTTTGCGCCATGGCTCGATACAATGTGAGGTTGGACCTTTGGTCTGTTACCCCGGTCCCGATCAGTCATAAGAAATTAGGCAAGCCCGATTTTGACCGTATACAGATAGTCCTAAATTAGGCAAGCCCGATTTTGGAGTGTAATGAAAAGAAATGAATTGGGTCTCTAAACCTCACCCCGGTTTATCATGAAGTAAGCACCGTGACATAAGCGATAGAGGAGAACGAAATGTCCCGTCGGTACAGTTCCCCAGACATTTAATATGCGTCAGTTGATGGCGAGCCACTACCAGCTTTGAACCGTCGCCGTGAAACCAATAAATACATCCTTTCTCCATTCTTTCAAACTTTACTTTCAATCTCATTCATGCTAATTTCCATAGTTCTTTGCATTCTTCAAAGCTTCCTATCTTCAGGTCTTTGAGTCTCATCGTTTGTTCCTTCTAATATACCAAATATTACAATCTTTATTCTTTTTCGCCTACATAAACTAAATGGCTAAGACGTGAAAAAATGTTCTGCAGAAAGAATTCCTCTTCTCGGCAGGCCGGTGAGAAAACAACGGCGGAGCCACGCCCTGAGGAGTTTGTTCCCGGGGGGAGGGGGGTGTCATTAGTTCCGACTTCAAAGTCGAGAAAACCTCATCGGTCCTTGGTCAATGCGAACATGTATTGAGATACATATGCTCGATATCCAAAAGATTCCTTGACAACCTGAAAAAGACTACAGCTGGGGAAACAAAGAGATTGTGATATCGACCCCAGAAGAAGCGATCACTACCCACGTGGAAGGTTTCTTGAGTGTTTACACTTACCCTTTCACGTTGGGTCCCATCGATTCAGTCATCATAGACTTCTGCTAGAAGTACCAAGTGACCCTCGGCCAAATTCACCCCTCTTTCTAGAGGATTGTGATACCGCTCCGCTTCTTTGTGAGCGAAATTGACGTGCTTCCTTTCACCCTCGATCATCTCATAAGATTGTATAGCACTCGACTTTATCGAGGTGGGCTAACAGAAACCTCCTTGGCATTACCCTGTAGTACCATCTCTCTGAGAACCAACAGGTGCAGATCATCAAACCGTCGAGCCTTGATCTGCTCAATAGTGAAGACTGGGCAATGACGGAAGCAATAACTCGTCTGGGCTCGGAAATATCCAACCTCACAAGTCTGTTAGCCAAGGACTGAATGTCCAAGGCTAGTGGCCTCTCCTCTGCTGAAATGAATGCCAAGCTACCCATACTTTCTGCCTTCTTGCTCAAGGCATCCGTGACTACATTCGCCTTGCCCGGATGGTAAAGAATGGTGATGTCATAATCCTTCAGTAACTCAATCCATCTACACTGCCTCAAATTGAGATCCCCTTGCTTGAACAAGTGCTGAAAACTACGATAATCAGTGTAAAACTCACAAGACACTCCATATAGATGATGACTCCAGATCTTAAGAGCATGAACAATCACTGCCAACTCCAAATCGTGCACATGATAATTATTCTCTTGGGGCTTCAGCTGATGTGAAGCATATACAATAACTCGCCCCTCCTTCATCAATACACAGTCCAAGCCAACGCGTTAAGCGTCACAATACACAGTATACATCCTCAAACCGGAAGGCAACACAAGGACTGGTGCTATGGTCAAAGCTGTCTTGAGCTTCTGGAAGCTCGCTTCACAATCATCGGACCAATGAAACTGAGCACCTTTCTGGGCCAATCTAGTCAAAGGTGCCGCAATGGATGAGAAGCCCTCTACGAACCAGTGATAATAACCTGCTAACCCCAAGAAACTCCTGATCTCAGTCGCCGAAGTAGGACGAGGCCAACTCTGAACTGCCTCAATCTTCTTGGGATCCACCTTAATACCCTCTCATGATACCACATGCCCCAAGAATACCACGGAATCTAACCAAAACTCACACTTGGAGAACTTAGCATATAGCTTATGTTCCCGCAAGGTCTGAAGAACCATTCTCAAATACTGCTCGTGCTCCTCCATGCTACGTGAGTAATCAAATATCATCAATGAAGATAATAATGAACGAATCAATATAAGGACCTAACACCCTGTTCATCAAGTCCATAAATGTCGCTGGGGCATTATTCAAGCCGAAAGACATCACTCAAAACTCATAATGGCCATATCTAGTACGGAAAGCTCTCTTCAGAACATCTGAGTGCCGAATCTTCAACTGATGGTATCCCGATCTCAAGTCAATCTTAGAAAATGCCCTAGCACCCTGTAACTAGTCAAATATATCATCAATACGCGTTAATGGGTACTTTTTCTTAATGGTGACTTTCTTCAACTGGCAGTAATTAATGCACATCCGCAT
Organism: Nicotiana knightiana; assembly: GCA_005239525.1. NCBI lineage: Eukaryota > Viridiplantae > Streptophyta > Magnoliopsida > Solanales > Solanaceae > Nicotiana > Nicotiana knightiana. The sequence continues at coordinate 32,912 of ML379102.1, read as the reverse complement.
AGTCCCATATTTATTCTTCACAAATAATACTGGTGCACCCAAAGGTGATGCACTCAGCCTGATGAACCCCTTTGCTAGCAACTCCTCAAGCTGTTCCTTCAACTCCTTAAATTCTTTCGGATCCACGGTACGGTGGGATAGATATAGGCGGAGTACCTGGAGCCAAGTAAATACAGAAATCGATATCACAAACTGGTGGCATGCCTGGAAGATCAGAAGGAAATACAACGAAGAACTCCCGGACTACTGGCACTGAATTAGTCGTCGGGGACTCTACGGTGGTATCCCTAACATAGGCTAGATAATCCACAAAACCCTTCTCGACCATATGTCTAGCCTTCAGTAAAGAGATAACCTGACTAGATGTACTGACAGATGAACCTTCCACTCCAACCTTGGCAACTCTAGCATCACTAAGGTAACAATCTTGGCATGGTAATCAAGGATGGCGTGATATGTAGATAGCAAGTTTATGCCCAGGATGACCTAAAAATCAGTCATATCAAGAAACAGAAGATCCGCTCTAGTCTCATATCCGCAGAATGTAACCACACAGGACCGATAGATCCAATCCACAACAACAAAATCGCCCACATGGACACATAAATAGAAGTACCTAAGGACGCACGAGGAATATCCAAAAAAAGAGCAAAAAGGGATGACACATGAATATGAACATCCTGGATCAAATAATACTGAATCATCCCCACACAGATAGAGACAATACCCGTGATCATGAAATTTGAGGCCACTACATCTGGTCTGGCCGAAAAAGCATAAAATCTGGCTGGAGCCCCACCTGGTTGGCCTTCGCCGGTCTGACCTCCACCTCTGGGATAGCCTCTACCCACCTGCCCTCCGCCTCTGGGTGGCTAGACGGTTGGTGCGGCTACTGGAGCTGAAATCATGGGTTGTTGACCCTACTGCACTGCCTTCCCCCGAAGATTGGGCAAAATCTCCGCACATGACTAAGATTCCCGCACTCAAAACAACCTCTCGGTGCGGTGATCTGCTACCCTGAAGTCTAACCCTAATGTCCTGAATACCCAGCGGAAGAACCCTGAATAACTGGTGGGCGACATGAACTCTCTTGCATGGCACTAAAGTAGGCACTGGAAGAACCCTGATGACCGGAGTATCCACTAGAAGAACCCTGAATAGCTAGCGAGCGGTAAGAACTCCCGGCATAGCACTGCAATAAGGCCACACTGGAACACCTCGAGGAGGTGGTGGTGCTGAATATGGGGGCATGGTGGGCTGACCCATCCCAAATTGACCTCTTCCCCCAGTTGGGGCACCCTCTGAACTCTCTAGAAAAATGAGACCTCTTGTCCCGCCGCATTTGCTCTCTACACCTATGACGGTAACCCTCATTCTTGTAGGAAATCTCAACTACTAACTGATAGGGAATTCCCATATCAACCTCCCGGGCCATATTAGCCAAGTGCTACCCCGCAACAAACCTCCACACTCGCTCCGCCTCAATAGGGATTATTATAAGTGCATAGCGGGACAACTCGGAGAATCTCGTCTCATAATCGGTCATGGACATCTGACCCTGCTGAAGCTGGAAATGTAACTCTTACCTCTAAGAGGGTAGAAGATACCTATGAAATAATAGGCCTGTGAACTGGTCCCAAGTCATGGGAGGAGAATCTGCTGGTCTGCCAAGAAGATAAGCCTTCCACCACCTGCGTGCCCTACCATCCAACTGAAAGGTAGTGAAATCCACACCGTGAGACTCCAATATGCGCATGTTGTGAAGTCTGTCCCTTCCCCTATCAATAAAGTCCTTGGGATCCTCATGTCGGTCACCCCCAAATATTGGAGGGTGAAGCCTAGTCCATATATCCAAAAGCTTCTGCAGCTCGCTGGCCGCAGCTAGTCTAGGATCAGGTACAACTGCTGCGACTGGCTGGGCATCGCCCATGGGGAGAGTGCCCAAGGAATGATATACATCGGCTGCACGCCCAGGAGCCTGAGCGGTAGGGGTCTGTGCTCCCCCCCGCCTGAGATGGGGCCGAGTCTGCTGGAAGTAAACCATGAACCATTGCATATGGCCCATGACCTCCTGGAAGCCCTGTGCTGTCATGAAATCGACCAGAGCTGATCTGCTGTGGGCACCACTACTCCTCAACTATAGGATCCTCCACTAGATTCGCTGGTGGTGCAACTGGGGCAACTCCAGGACGTCCTCTCCCCCTACCTCGGGCCGATGCCCTCCCTCAACCTCTAGCAACAGGGGGAGCAACCCCTCCTGGGTCTGGAACGTCTGTTGCGCGCGTTCTCACGATATGTGAGAGAATAAGAGGAATAAACTTAGTACACCAACAACGGCATGATAGAAGATGAATAAAAAGTAGTTTCCTAACACCCTATAGCCTCTTGAAGATAAGTACAGATGTCTCTGCACCGATCTGCAAGACTCTGTTAGGCCCGCCCATAACTTGTGAGACCTACGTGAACCTAGTGCTCTGATACCATCTTGTCACGACCCAATTCCATATCAGGCCATGATGGCATCCAACACCATTGCTAGACAAGCCAATAGTGAACAATCTAGTGATTTCCCATTTTAACGAGTTTCCCATGTAGTACTTTTTCCACAATTTAAAAGATTTACTGAGAAACCGATTTAAGTTAATAAATGAAAGCAATTAGAAATACTTATAACCATAGGAACAGAACCCAAAAATCACAAGTCTACTAATGTCTGCCAAGATCTAGTGTTACAAGTATGTAAGCAGCTAGTAGAACATAAAAAAGGTGTCTACCCTACTGCCTGAAATAGAACAGACAGAAACAAAGTAAAAGAGAGACTCCACCATGCTGCTGAATGATTCGAAAAGGGAAGCTCACCGTGAAATCTTAAACCAGGATCAAGTATGCACGTCGGACGGATATCCAGATGCACCTGCCTCAGATCCTGCACAATTAAGTGCAAAAGTTTAGCGTGAGTACATAAAAAAATATGTACCCAGTAAGTATCCAGTCAAACCTCGAAGAAGTAGTAATGAGGGGTCGACTTGACATTTACAAAGGCTAATGATAACAAGTCAACATTTTAATTAAGCATGGATTACAAGAAATATACTAGAACTCAACAACCAAAGATGATAAATATCTGTTTTTCACAATTATTTAATCCCAAATTTATCTTTCATCAAACATTGAAGCAATATCAGTTATGAAAAATCCCAAGAGTTATCATGCGCAAATAATGTCGAGGTCATACGACGCGAACCAACATAATAATATCTAAAATGTGCAGTGCCGAGGATCGAACGACACGAACCATAGATGCATCTATTTAAACTGCCGAGGCGCTCTGCCCGCTCCACAAATAGAAAACACATTAAGAAACACAAGTTCTTCAATAACAGTCAAGTTTTCTATTCACAACCTCGAATAAGTGAAACTTATCCCTTTGGAATTCTTTTATAATTTTTGGAATTATGATGTAAGCAATCCAATTGACAAGTAAGGGCACAATTATTTCAAGTATAACATGATATATGTCCTAGACTACCTGGACTTTAGCATAAATAGTAGCTACGCACGGACTCTCGTCACTCCATACGTACGTAGCCCCCCCTCCCACAAATAGACACACATACTAGTTTATTTTCCTATGGGGAAATTTCCCTCTTACAAGATTAGAAAGGAGACTTACCTCGTCTAAAAGCCTACTTCTCGGATCAAGAATGTTCTTAAACCTACAAATTTGGTGCCAAACGACTCGAAACTAGTCAAATATTATATAAATTAATCAATTTATCCTCAAAAGTTCATATCCCACTATTAAACTGATTACCCAAACCTAAATGCAAGATTTCTAAAATTCACCTCCGGGCCCACGTGCCCGAATTTCAAAAATTCGAAAAAAGTTGTTACCCATAACCTTAGGAACATAAATATATGATTTTTACTATGTTCCATAACCATTTTCGTGGTAAAATCTCATTTTTATCAAAATCTATATTTTTCATCTAAACCCATAATTTCTAGAAATTTACATGTTAAAATCCACCCATAATCTACGTATTGAACTCACATTAGGTAGAAATTAATTAACTCACAAAGCTAGGTCGAAGTCCCCTCCTTAAAAGCTCTCAAATCGCCTAAAAGTGAAAGAAAATGTGTTAGAAATGGCCTAAGTCTCGTATTAAATGAACCCTCATGCCCAACGACTTTCGCACCTGCGGTGCCTTGGCCGCATCTGCGGTCCCTCGTAGGTTCGCCATTTCCTCACAGGTTCGCCTTTTCCTTACCTGACCGAGCTCCGCATCTGCGGACAAAACGGGCCGCTTTTGTGAGCCCATTCGCACCTGCGACCACGACTATCACATATGAGGTCACGCAGGTGCTCCAAAACTCCCGCACCTACGGTGGCTAAGCTGCCCTCACTAATTCGCTTCTGAAACAAAGGGCCCGCACCTGCGGCTGGCCAAGCGCAAGTGCGATTATGACAGAACTGGGAGCTTTAGATGCTGCTCCAAATTTCCAATTTGGTCTGAGCCTCGTCCGATTGACACTCGAGGCCCCCGGGGGCCCACCCGAACATACCAACAATTTTGGAATCATAAAGTGGAGTCTCTCGAACTATCGGAACGCCTGAAACAACATTAAAACTAAGAATCGCACCCCAAAACTAATTGAATCAAACTTATGAACTTCAGGTTCTTCAATTTACTCCCAATGCGCCGAAACGTACTTAGACTACTCGGATTGACACCAAATTCTGGTGAGCAAGTCTTAAATGATATTACAGAACCATTCCTGGTATCAGAATTCCATTTGGACCTCGATAACACCAAAATCCGCTCCAAACCAAGTTTAAAGAACTTCAAAATCTTTCAAGAACCAACTTTTGATATTAGGCGCCGAAACGCTCACGGGTCATCCAAAATACGATCCGAGCATAGGCCAAGTACAAAATCATCATACGAACCTATTGGAACCTTCAAATTCTGATTCCGAGGTTGTTTACTCAAAATGTTGACCGAAGTCAAACTTAACCTTTTAAGGCCAACTTAAGGAACCAAATGTTCCGATTTCAACCCGAACCTTTCCAAATTCTCAAACTAACCATTTGTGCAAGTCATAAAACAGTAAAAGCACATAAGGGGAGTCTTATTTAGGGAACGAGGTTCTAGGAAGTAAAATGCCAGGTCGGGTTGTTATAGTTCTATACCAAATTGTAATTTCGAAAAATACTTTGTTGAACAACACATAAAAATTATTTCAATCAAGTAGATTTTGATGAAACATTTAAAATATAAGTCGCTTGCAATAAACACAAAGTCATGCCAAAGTTATAGAGTTTGATGAACAATTGAACATGCACAATTTTTTATCAGAGTTTAACAATATTGGTAGAGCAAAATATAATACCAATCCGGTAGAAAAATCTCCAGAGAGCAATAGCTATGTGTGCGGATCTAAGCGTCATTTTTTAAATAACTTCCAATTACGAAAACATTTCGCTAACCAACCTCTTATGGGGCTATCAATCTCCCGGAAAACACTCAAATTTTAAATGGGATGAATTTATGTTAGCCCAACACCATCCAACTAATGGGCTGGGTTGGGCTAGTCTAACTGACAACGTCATTTTTGACTCCTTTACTCGTATTGTTATATAAGAAATTAAATAATTAACCCAAATAGCCATTCACTCACCCGGTAAACTAAAAATAGCCGATAGAGGTATAATATATGCATAATTTATGTATTATATATGTATAATTATTGTATAATCTATGTATATAGATATAAAAAATAAATAATGAATATGATCGGCTATTATAAAGATCCCGAAATCAAAGAATTACAAACCCAATAAATTTTTATTCTTTTAATTAAGTATTTTCACTTATATTATATATCTCGGTAAAAACTAAAAAGGAAAGATATCGTTGTTCTTGAAAATGGGCCCCTAACATAAAAATGTAAACTTTATGAAAGGAAATAAGTGATTATTATTATTATTATTATTTTCATTAAATATTGTAAAACATTCCACTTCCTTTCTTGATTTGCACAATATTTAATTCTTTTTTTAAATCTTTTTTATTTCCCACCAATCATTACTACTATTATATTTTTCTTTGGGCCTCCAAGAGATCCTACTGTCCGCTGTAGTTGTCTATCAAGATAAAGCCTACAAGAATTATATTGAAATTAACAAATATTTATTTTCATATCAAGTTAATGAATTAAGTTCCTCTATTCCGACTTTTTAGTATGTTCATCTAACGTTTGTTTATTTTGTTGTTTTCAATAAATACGCATATGTATTATCTTTTTTATATTTATTAAAATTTAAATATGTCAAACAGAAAGTATGAATTGGGTTATTGAAAACTTAAGGAAAAAAATTGAATCTTTGATACATCCCAAAAAAGAAGAGACGATAGTATTCTGATCAATATACTCAATCAGATAAAAAAACTTGATTTATTTTTAAATTATTACTATTGCTTATATAGAATAATAATAATAATAATAATAATAATAATAATAATAATAATTCCTATAACAGTTGCCTCTAGCCGCGCTTGATCACAAACTAAAATTTGAAAGAAGTTTTTTAAAATTAAAATTGATAAAAGCTTACTTAAAATCAATCATGATGCACAAGAGATTGAATGGATTAGCTATATTCTCAATTGAGAAAGAATTGTTAGATGAAATTAATTATCAAATAATTATTCATAAGATTACATCTCAAAAAGCTAGAAAATTAGATTTCAAATAAATAATATATTTGAAAGATTTTTTAGGAAAAAAATTAAAGGCCTCTTATGGAAGTTTGGATTTAGACCCCCAATAGTATTGAGCCACCCTTGCTTTAATGGAGTGCCTATATCAGTAGTGATTTACCTTTAATGTTAGACTTTTGCAGTACTGTATACGGATGATATCGGAGTTCGTGCACACCCCCTCTACATTTTGATCGTTTTGAACAAAAAGCAAACTTTGATTTCCCGGTGAATCAAACAAAGTAAGAGTATGAATATATGAGATCGAAATCGAAGCTGGGAACTGTTTGTATCAAGGCCTAAACGGGATGCTCGCCGTCGGGCTGGATAAGAAAGTACTCCTCGAACTAAGAACGAGCTTCAAGGCCTCGAAAATCATGACAAACGGTTGCACACGACTAACAAAGGGTCGTGATATCCACACCCAACCTGACATCATTACGCAGATCTCACCTAATTTCGCAAGCGGGTCAGTAATTGACGAGAAAGAAGGATTTTGACCTTTATAAAATTGTACTAGGGGTGAAACTCTCCTACTGTCGCGCCCCCTTTTTCCTCACACGGATCAGGTGCGGAGAGATCGGGTTTATGATATTTTGGACAACTCCTTAAAGGAAGAGGTTTAAGGAAGAGTCGCCATCTAACGATTTTGTGGTGCGTTAGGGCACCTAGAGTAGATAACTCATGAACTAGTTTGCATTACCAAAGATTGGGTAAGGGCTTTAAGTTATCCTAAGGGAAGGTGTTAGGCACCCTTCAAGATCCACAATTGTGGGTCTCAGCCAAGAAGTTTTGTGAATTTGGACGATAAGCAAGTAGCAAACAAGGCTCATGTAAGAAGGGACTGTAAACAAGTAAAGAATATTTTATAAAGTTTTGAAAAGTAATAAAGTAAAACATTTCGAGAAAAACCATCCTAGGTTTGAAGTAATACAAATCACATCAATGCAATACCCGGTATGTCACTCCTCAGAGAGGGGCTACACGTGGCATTAGCGCACCGGTCATCATATCCGTATTCTACCCTTCCCACCCCGTAGAGGTATTTAAAACGCGTGTGTTGGTCATGAAAGCTTATTGCGTGTTATTACCCGTCCCATTCTATAAGTCCTGGAGGGTGTTTAGGACTACTAATCCAACAAGGTGAGTACTAGGCTGAACCCCTAGGTTTTAAAGAATAAAATTCTAAACGACAAGTAGAAAAACAGTTAGGACTTGCACATATGGGGTACATAAATAGTTATAGGGCTCATATATCCCTACACAAATAAGGCACGTAAATAGCACGTCTCAAACACAATAAAGGTCTCTGATTCAGAACCTCAACAGGAAGTTTAAGTGTGAAAACAACAGGTTTTAATGGGTTTTAGCAAAGTGAATGGATAATTTTCAAAAAAACAGCAGTATGCAAGGCAGGAATTTAAAAACGATAAAAAGCAGTATCAAACAGAGAATATTAACGAGTATCAGAAACGAGTGCAGGATTGATTCTTAGAAAACTCATTTTTTTTTAGCAACATGCAGTGTATAAAGTAATTGATTTCTGACTGTAGCAAATATTAGGTCTAAGGTTTGCCTAGGCGTCTGAACATATGTTGATTACTTATTTTACAAAATCAGTGGAATTTATGTCTTTATACTTGGTTTTTAAAAGACATGTGATGAGAATGAACATCCTATAAGCATGGTATATAAGAATGAAAAGACGGCATATTGAAGACGTAGCCAGTTTTAGTTTTTTTAGGAAGAGAATGCAAAAAACATTTTTCAATTGTGGCAACATATTTCAGCAAGATTATCAACTACACGAACGATACATGTATTTGATTTTAATTACTGAACCTAACACATGCTTTCTAGGCGTTCAATTGAGTACTTAGCACAAACTTTAAATGTAGACATGCCGAAAGTAGATCCTAAGATACATGGTTTCTAATGCAAATAATGATAATGCACCTAAGAACATGATATTTATATGCAAGTTATGCATGCAGAGACAGTTTTTAAAATAGTTATTTATATCTATCTGAACAAAATATTTTAAAGAAGCAGTAGTTAATATCTAACATGGATCCCTAGATGAATATGGATATGATGAGATGCATACATAAGTAGACCTAAAAACATGATATCTAATGCAAGCATGTCCTAAACAGGATTTCTATTGCGTACAGAAGTAAAATAAATCCTAAAGCATGTTTTCTACCCAAAGCTACACTAATCACGCATATTCCCCACCCTTTTCACTATCCAACCCCAAACTTTTTTTTTACAAATAATTATTACAGACCAGTATTGCATAAATTACACCATTGATTAAAAGAAAATAAGAAGCTAAACTATAGACAACCCAACGGTAGGCCCAAAGCACCAGATCCATTTTCCATATGCCCTGGCCCTTTTCAACCCAAGTGTGTCATAGTCTCTAAGGACCTCAAAAGATCCTGGACAGTGCTCACACCCGGGTACCCTAGCCAGGGATGAGTAAGTGCACTGTAGAAGGCCAGCCTTGTGTGTCAGAGTTCAATGGGTACTCAGAAGTCCCCAAAGCAGTGCTCACACGAAGGGGGCAGAACCTAGAATCTAAGAGTAGTGGGAAGTGCTTGGAGTTTAAAAGAGAATTTGAGTTTGAACAGAGTAGTTTGAAATAACAACACTTTTGAGAATGACTTTAGAAAAGTAATAAAGGAGTTTATCAAAAGAGAAGCAATAAACTACAACCAGCATGTAAAGAGCAAACACAAACAGGGATCGGGAGTTGAGGACAAATAGCTTAGATATCAACAGAGTCACAGATCACAGGGTTGTCACATATTTGTCACATAATTATCACATAGTCACCACAAAACAACATAGATTAATAGGGTCAGGATTGCATAACATTCAGGTGTCATGAGGGGCAAGTTTACAATATAGAGAGTTAAGCAGAGGGTGAGAATAAGTAACAACAATCAGGTCAAGGTAAGAAACATCAATCTATGAACACATAAGCATGCCAGAGTCTTAGAATGAACTGGAGACATATCAGACTCAAGGAAAGGAAAAATAGTAAGGGGGCATGCTAATGACATAATTACCGGGAACCATATGAAAAACAAGATACATATTCAGACTTAACAAAAGGGGGAGACATGACAGGGGTTAAGCTAATTACATGGTAAGCAGTAGAACCACAAGATGAAACACATAAGGAACAATAACTAAATAAATAAGAACTGGAGCATATTATGTGTAGATGCTATAAAGCTAAATCAGAAAACATACCAGTCAAATGATAGAGAACATCAAAGTGTAAGAGATAGCACAACAACAACAGTATGCAGAGCAAAGAGACCAGTAGAGAACAATAGTGTGTAGAATGAGAGAGAGCAAGTAGTATGCAGAAGAACAAGAGCAGTTAGGATTATTCAGTCTTGGCTTTCAGCCGACTGAGTAGTCAATAATAGATGCAAAGAGCAAGAATAGATATGTATGAAAGCACAGAAAAATTCAGAGCAATGTATGTGTGTTTGTGTACTTTCAAATTTGTATGTGTGTGTCTTGTAAAGAAAAAAGACGTGGTCTTTATATAGTTTTGAAAACGAGCAGTAGTACATAGGTAAGGAGTGCACAGTTATGGAAATAAAATCAATTAACACCAATTAAGACAACTGGACTCCTTTAATTAAGGAGTCTAGTTTCAAACGGTATAGTCAAGGTAAAATAAGGAAAAGAAATCAGTCCAATAGGACTGATTCTGTCAAATTAGGACAAGGAAATCACATAGTGCATAAATAAATCCAAATACATAGTGTATAATTAAGGAAAGTTGAACTGTTTTTACATTTATAAAATAAAACAGGGTATTAGTTTTGAAAATCAATTGAGAGGATCTCGGATTCAATTGCAATCACAGGGAATCCAAGATAATTAAGGAAAGCATCACATAAATATGGAAAGAATTCAAAATTGGTACAAAATTGCACAAAATCCTGTATTCAAGGTAAACATCACAGGCATGGGATTTTTACACAAAAGGATCAGTACAAATCAACAAGTAAATATCCAGTAAGGTAAAGGGTCAGAGTTATCAAACATTTAAACAACAGTTACTGATTAACACCAAGAGATACTCATAGATTAGCATAAATTAGAGGTCATAACAATGAATCAAAGCAAGAGTAACAGAGAACACATGAATGCACATATTCGAGTAACAAACGAATACACATAATAAAGATTAACCTAAAAATTAGGGTTTCAACATAATAATCAAGGCCACTAGAAATCACAAGATCTTTGTTTAAACACAGTAGAGATGACTAAAAATCAAAAGGAAAACTGTCTTGAGAACAGGGTAGAGAAACCCTAGTTTTCAAAATTGTTAAAAGTGAAATTTTTCGGAGAAAAAACATGAAGAAAATTCATAGCATTGTAGATGTAACCCAAAAATACAGAAGACTAGGGTTCCATGGAACCCAGAAAAGAGGGCAAACCTCATGAATGACCTCGATTTAGGCCGGAGAAACTGCAAACTTACTCAAACGACCAGGGGGTGGCTGGAAAATGGCAAGAGACCCAAAGAGAGGGGAGTGACCCGCTCCAGGTTCATCTGAGGACCCTAAGGTATCACTGGATCGGTGCAAGGTGAGTAGATGACCAACAGATGGTGAAGAGCCATGGATTCCGGTGAGAGAACCGGCCGGAGAAGGTGAACAGATCCCATCGGAGGGGAGAAGCCATGGAGCTTCTAGAGAGAAGGGAGAGAGAGAGAGTCGGTCTCGAAGAATGAGGGGTCGGGGAAGGGGTAGTTAGGAATTAATTATGGTAAGAACGAATTTGGGCCATTGATCTCATTTGATCAACGACTCAGATTAATTGGGGGTTGGGCCGGGTAGAGAATTGATTTGGACTAGATCGTTTAGTGGTCTGATGGATTTGGTAATTGGGTCTAAAGATTGGGTTAAAATGTGGCTAAAATTAAAATAAATGTGGCTAGATGTTGAATACCCAATAAAATAGATAATTAATTAATTAAAATAACCAATAGTTATATAAAAATAAAATTAAGTTAAAATAAGTAAAATCACATTAATTAACTAATATTAGGTATAAAAATGCATAAATTTCGAATTAAAATAGTGCAAAAATGTCCAATTTGGGCCATAATTGTAAAATTATTGTAATTGAAATTAAATAAGACCCAATTGGCTAATTTGTGAAATAATTGAGTTTCACTAGATAAAAAAATTGATTATAAATAACATACTGAGCATGGAAATATTTTAAAATTATTTCTAGCATAGTTTATGAATTATTTAAATATGAAATATTAAAATAAATAGGAAAATAATTTAATAAAAATAGGGAAAAATAGGGAAAAATACTCATTATTAAAAAGAGTAATTTTGAGGGCTTTTATGCAAGTTTGAAAATAATTTGAGAAAAAATTGGGTATCAACAACTGCCCCTCTTTACCCGAGAAAGATGAAAGAGTTGTCGGGTAAAGATATGATGGCCAATTATGACCGAGAGGAAACCGTGGGAGAGAATTAGGCTGCACCCTGGCTTCTGAGCTGCCTACATATCCCTGGTTTTACAGGAATCAGGCCGTATGTAGTTCCAGAATTATCGGCGAAATATACCGGTGATGTTTCACAAGAACGGACGCAAGGTGCGAGGTAAGGTAAAGTAGGAAGGTCTTACGGGGTTGTATAGAAGAACTGGAGCGGTCCGCTTCTGCCTGGTTGGCTGTTCCGGCCGAATTACCTGCAAATAAATAACAAACATATATCATTCATAATATAAACATGATGCAAGTTCCCGTTGGACTATGAATGTTGTCTTTGGACAATTGAGGATGATTGTCCTTTGACCATGATGTCCTGGGCCATGAATCGCTTGGTGCGGGATTTGAAGGCTATGCAATGACGTTCTCGGGCCATGAAGATGGTGCCTCTGAGCCATGGTGCTTTGAATAATGATATGCAAGTTGAATAAAAGAGATCCTCAGGCCATGAAATGATGTTCTCGGGCCATGATGATGGTGCCTCCGAACAATGAAGCCTTTGGACAAGTTGGCGATATTTCAACCCATGAAGAATGCAGTAGTATTATGCTAACAAGACAAAGTTTAGTCTTGCGATTTGTGAAAGAAAAGAGGGGCAGAGCTTAGCCCGAGAGAAGCATAAATAAATAAAGTCACGAAAGGTGGTTGCTTTAAAGAGGTAGATAGGAGCTTTATGCAATGAAGTAAAATGCAGGGGAGGTAGCGTGGAACCTCGGAAGGCAGAATGGCAGCCTTATGCAGTGCAAGAAATAAAAATGCAGGGGAGGTAGTGTAGAACCTCGAAAGGCAGAATAGTAGCCTTATGCAATGCAGGAAATAAACCGCAGAGGAGGTAGCGTGGAACCTCGGAAGGCAGAATGGTAGCCTTATGCAATGCAGAAAATAATGCAGGGGAGGTAGCATAGAACCTCGGAAGGAAGAATGGTAGCCTTATGCAATGCAAGAAATAAAATGCAGGGGAGGTAGCGTGGAATCTCGGAAGGCAGAATGAAAGCCTTATGCAATGCGAAAAATAAAATGCAGGGGAGGTAGCGTGGAACCTCGGAAGGCAGAATGGTAGCCTTATGCAATGCAGGAAATAAAATACACGGGAGGTAGCGTAGAACCTCGGAAGGCAGAATGATAGCCTTATGCAGTGCAAGAAATAAAATGCATGGGGAGACAAAGTTTAGTCTCGAAAGGCAGAATAGCCTTATGCATTGTGGGAAAATAAAAGACAGTAAGAGTTCTTAGCTGATGATAAACTACGGTGATACGATTATGGTGAATAAGTGTTGTTTGTGATGATAGTAAGCGTCGGCATGTGCGACGAGTTTGAGAGCGTGTCCTTAAGAAATATGCATCTTGCGAAGATAGTAAAGTGTTCTGGGTTTTTTCCGTCTTTGTGACTGCATCCAAAGAAAAATTGTGAGTTCTGTAAAGGGGAGGGTTAGTTTGCATCCCCACTGGCTCGGCTCGACCTGTCTGCTTGATAACGAGGACTTCGTTGTTCATATCATAGGGGTAGCATTGCTAAACAAGCTATTTTGAGAAGCAAATATGCATGGTTTTATAAAAATATAACATAATTTAAAGTAATTTCTTTGGATGAACCGACGACCACGACGCGGTTCAAGAATTGCAACCTCTCTTGCTATGAAATTTTTAGGGTCCTGCTCAAAATTCTGCCCCAGTTTGATGGGTGAATGCTTCTGGCTGTTGCTTGTGCAGTGCTCGACTGCATTTGCTTTGGAATTTTGAGGTCCGTCCTCAAAATTCTGTCACAGTTTCCATTCGTGGGGGAAATGAAATTTTTATTAAAATGTGACCGAACCCATAGGGCTACCTAGGTATCCCCTCTTAAACGGGAATCAGGTCAGGCGTATTTCAATTTACATCATTTGATAAAAGCATAAAAGTTACACATAGTAGCGCTTGACTATATCTGAGTTGATTGGCTTTGGCCAGATTTCTCCATCCATTTATGCAAGTATGAGTGCTCCTCCTGTCAGCACTCGGTGAACCATGTACTGGCCTTGCCAATTGGGAGAGAATTTCCCTTTTGCTTCGTCTTGGTGAGGAAAGATCTTCTTTAACACCAACTGTCCCGGTGTGAATCGTCTCAGCTTGAATTTCTTGTTGAAGGGTCTGGTCATTCTGTTCTGATATAGCTGACCATGACAAACTGTGTTCATTCTTTTTCCGTCTATGGAGGCCAATTGCTCATAATGGCTTTGTACCCACTCTGCATCGCTGAGATCGACTTCTTGTATGATTCTCAGCGATGTAATTTCGACTTCAGCAGGAATGATAACTTCTGTACCATAAGCCAACATGTAAGCGATTTCCCCGGTTGATGTGTGGGCTGTGGTGTGGTATCCCAGTAAGGCGAATGACAACTTCTCATGCCATTGCTTGTGCTTCTCTATCATCTTTCTCAATATCTTCTTGATATTCTTGTTGGCAGCCTTAACAACTTCATTCATCTGAGGTCTATATGCTGTGGAATTATTGTGTTTGACCTTGAAGGTTTCACGCATGGCTCTCATCAGGTCACTGTTGAGATTGGAACCATTGTCGGTAATGATTGACTCTGGAACTCCGAATCGACAAACTATGCGGTCGCGGACAAAGTCAGCCACGGATTCTTTGTAATTGCTTTGTAAGAGGCTGCTTCGACCTATTTGGTAAAGTAATCGATGGCAACCAGAATAAACATGTGTCCGTTGGAGGCGGCAGGCTCGATTGGTCCAATAACATCCATGCCCCAAGCGGCGAACGGACATGGTGAACTCGTTGCATTAAGCTCATTGAGAGGTACCTTTATCATATCCCCATGTATCTGACATTGGTGGCATTTTCGGACTTACTGGATGCAGTCTGTTTCCATGGTCATCCATAAATAACCAGCCCGAAGTGTCTTCTTTGCTAGAACGAACCCGTTCATATGAGGACCGCATGTACTAGCATGTATTTCCTACAATAGTTTTGTTGCTTCTCTTGCTTTGATGCATCTTAGGTCAGTAGTCCTCTTGTACAGGATTCCTCCGTTGTGAAAGAAATTGGTTGATAACCTTTGAAGTGTGCATTTCTGAGTAGCATTTGCAAGCTCTGGATATTCTCCTTTTGCCAAGTATTCCCTGATATCATGAAACCAAGGCTTTCCGTCTGCTTCTTCTTCAACATGCGCGCAGTAGGCCGGATGATTGTGGATCCTCACCGGGATAGGATCAATGAAATTCTTGTCTGGATGCTGGATCATAGATGACAAGGTAGCCAATGCATCAGCGAACTCATTCTGGATTCTGGGGACATGCCAGAACTCTATCTTTGTGAACCTCTTTCTCAACTCCTATACACGATGTAGATATGGCAGTATCTTGGAATTCTTGGTTACCCATTCTCCTTGTACTGGGTGTATCAATAGGTCTAAATCACCAATCACTAATAACTCTTGAACATTCATGTCGATGGCCAAGTTGAGCTCCAAGATGTAGGCCTCATATTCAGCCATGTTGGTAGTGCAGGGGAACCTGAGCTTGGCGGATACTGGATAGTGCTGACCGGTTTCTGATATTAAGACTGCCCCAATACCTACGCCTTTGAAGTTTGCAGCCCCATCAAAGAACATCCTCCAACCATCGTAGGATTCTGCAATGTCCTCTCCTACGAATGACACTTCTTTATCGGGAAATAATATCGAACTCACTAAACAGGATTTGCCATTTGGCCAGTTTGCCAGTGGGCATGGGCTTCTGAAAGATGTATTTTAACAGATCCATCCTTGATATGAGGTACGTTGTATATGCACAGAAATAGTGCCTCAACTTTTTTTCGACCCAAGTCAGAGCACAGCAAGTGCGTTCCAATAAAGAGTACCGGGCTTCATATGGAGTGAATTTCTTGCTAAGATAGTAAATGACCTATTCTTTCCTTTCTGTTTCGTCATGTTTCCCAAGAACGCAACCGAAAGCTCCATCTAACACAGCAAGGTAAAGTAACAGAGATCTACCTGGCTCGGGTGGTACCAGGACTGGTGGTGTTGAGAGGTACTCCTTGATTCTTTCGAAGGCCTTTTGACAATCCTCAGTCCATTTTGTTGCAGCATCCTTTCTTAGCATCTTGAAAATTGGTTCACAAATGACGGTAGACTGGGCTATGAACTGGCTGATGTAATTGAGCTTCCCCAGGAAACTCATAACATCCTTCTTGTTCTTTGGCGGCGGCAATTCTTGGATGGCTTTGACCTTTGATGGATCCAGTTCTATTCCTCAGCGACTGACAATAAACCCCAGCAACTTGCAGGAGGAACCCTGAATGCACACTTTGCAGGGTTAAGTTTCAAATTGTACTTCCTTAACCTGTTGAAGAACTTCCTCAGATCTTCCATATGGTCAGTGGCTTTCTTCGATTTGATGATGGCGTCGTCCACATATACCTCGATCTCCTTGTGAATCATATCGTGGAATATAGTAGTCATGGCCCTCAAGTAGGTGGCCCCTACATTATTCAGACCGAATGGTATCATCTTGTAGTAATACACTCCCCACGGTGTAATGAATTCCATTTTATCAACATCTTCCTCGTCAATCCAAATATGATGGTAGCTAGCGAAACAATCTACAAAGGACTGCAGCTCATGCTTGGCGCAGTTGTCAATTAGGATGTGTATATTTGGCAAGGGGAAGTCATCCTTCGGACTGGCCCGATTAAGATCCCGGTAGTCGACACAGACTCTAACCTTCCCATCTTTCTTTGGCACAGGCACAATGTTGGCTAACCATGTCGGGTATTCAACCACATGGAGAACCCTAGTGTTGATCTTCTTGGTGACCTCTTCTTTGATTTCAAGCTCATGTCTGGTTTGAACTTCTTGAGCTTTTGCTTCACCGGTGGGCATGTCGGATCGGTTGGCAACTTGTGGGCCATAATAGATGTACTGAGGCCGGTCATGTCATCATACGACCAGACGAATATGTCTTTATATTCTCTTAAAAACTCTGTATATTCCTCCTTTTCTTATGGCGACAGATGAATGCTGATGCATGTTTCTTTGACGTTCTCTGCATTTCCCAGGTTGACAACCTCAGTCTCGTCCAAGTTAGACTTAGGTCTATTCTCAAAGTTCTCGACCTCTTTAACAATATCCTCAGGTATATCGTCCTCGTCTGAATCGGAATCCGTTTGTTGCGTTGCCTCGTTGCATGTCACAGTCGTCGGTTCATCAAGATAAGTAATAGTAATGCTGTGTAAATAAAGTAATGGGGAGGAAAACAATAACAAGTAAATATACGATTTATAGAGAAACTGTAAATGCTTTGATAAACTGAATAATCGTTTGAACATAGGAGCTCTTTCTTGCAGAAATTAAGAATGCGAAAAGGAAGAATTTAAAAAAAAAAAAAATACGCTGTAAATAAATGCTTGTTTTGTTGGCCTTGCTACCCCGAGGCTCGACGGGCTTTGGTAATCTTGACAGACCAATTCTTGAGATATGATCCTATGATCACGGCCTGTATGGAAGGGACTTCCTCCCCCTTCTCTTCAAGAATGACACAGCAGTCCATGTCCTCATCGTCCCGAGATAAATCCCTCATTGCCGCTAACGCTTCCTCTTCGTCCGTACTGTAGATGATATCAGCATGCTGGAAAGTTTGCTCCAGGTGAGGTATCGACTGCTCCAATGGGTAGTAAGGATTGCACCATGGTGGCGACCAGTCCTTGAATTCCTTCTAAGTGTACTCATACCCCAGCCCGAAAGTGGTACCGTGCTTATTTAGTGTTATTGGCTTCGTTATTCCCTGGAGATTTTTACCGAGCCCTTTTCCTGGCTCGTATCCTTTCCAATTCAAGATGCTCTGGATTTTACTGTCCCACCATTTATCCTTATCAATGGCGTTAACTCGTTCAATGTTGTGGTATATTTCTCCACCCAGCTTCCTTCTCCCATCAATGACCGAAAAGTCTGGCGACCGTAGATGTGGTTGCTACCGTCGCCATGAATGATTACCTCTTAATGATTCCATTCAAACTTCAACTCTTGATGTAGGGTTGATGTCACGGACCCAACGACGTGTATCTAAGGTCGCCCTAACAACAAGTTGTAGGATGCGGGCACGTCTATCACTTGGAAGTCTACATCGAACCATGTTGGTCCCATCTGTAAGCACAAGATGATTTCTTCCATGGTGGACCTCTGCGAACCATCGAAGGCCTTTACATTGATATGTCCTTCTTTTATATCATGTAGACTTTTGCCCAATTTCTTGAGTGTGATCAGCGAACAAATGTTGAGGTTGGAACCCCCATCAATTAAGATCCTTGTAATGAAGTGGTCCTCACATTGCACAGTGATGTGCAGTGCTCTATTATGCCCTAACCCCTCGGGCGGAAACTCATCTTCATGGAAAGTAATCTTGTGGCTTTACAGAACCTGGCCTACCATGTTTTCCATCTTCTCGCTGGTGATATTTTTTGGTACGTATGACTCACTCAGCACTCTCAGTAAGGCGCTCCTGTGCGTCTCAGAATTCAGTAATAGAGAGAGAATAGATATCTGAGCTGGTGTCTTGTTCAACTGGTCGAGGATTGACTACTCCTAGGCTTTGATCTTTCTCCAATGATCATCTGAACCTGTCTCAATGCTGGGAGGACGGTTGGTGGGCTACTTGCTAGATTCATCCAAATGTTCAGGGTTATAAACTCTGCCAGTTCTGTTCATACCCTGTGCAGCAATGGCTTCCTCAGACTTGCTCTTACCCTTTCTCCTTGCTTCAGTTGTGTAGTCCCATGGGATGGCGTTTGAGTAAAAGGGTGGCGTTGTTGACATTTCCACTGGAATAGGTGTGGTCATCCTCATTCCCACCGGAGTATATTTTATAGGCGGCCGGACTGCTACTTCGAGTGGTCGTACAAACTCAACTTCGATCGGCACTGATGGCTTTTCCTTTGCGGGCGGTCTCGATTCAAACTCGAGTGGAATGGACATTTTTACCTCAGCATCCTTGGATGGTTGCATATGAACCACAATTGGGTTGAGAGTAATTGCGGGCTTCTTCGGATCACCCTCTGCGATCAGCCCAATTGATCCCTCAGGATCCCAATCATCATCTACTTCAATCATATGGACACCACATTTATGGTCTAGCAGCGGATTATTGCGAACATTAGGAGAAGGGTCCTTGGCTACAATGATCTTGTTGTTTATGAGGGTTTGTATCTTGTCTTTCAAGGACCGACATTCCTCGATGGTGTGTCCCTTCATTCTGGAGTGGTAAGCACAATATTTGTTTGGGTTGATCCACTGAGAAGGGTTCTCAGGGGTGGCAGCAGGAATGGGTGCGACGTAACCGGCGACTTTGAGTTTTCATATAGTTTATCAATGGGCTCGGCTATGGCAGTATACTGTTTTGGAGGGCGAGGGTCGAAGTTAGGGCGAGGTCTTGGGAAGTTTTGGCGAGTAGGTGGTGATTGTTAGTGAGAAGGTTAGGAATTGTAGGCATTGTAAGCGGGGGCTGGTTGGGAGTATCTGGGCGAGGTAGGCCTATATGTGGGTGGTGGATCTTGATATGCGGGTGAGGGTGCTTGCTATTGTGAAGGTGCTTGGTAACTTGGAGCTGGTTGGTATGTGAATGAGGGTGCTGGATATACTTGGTATTTGGGTGGGGACTTAGCTTGTTGGGAAACCATTATGTCTCCCACATCCCTTTTCTTGGACACACCACCTTACTGCAGAGCTTTATTAGTAGCCTGTAAAGCTTCAAAGTGGGTAACCATACCGCTTTTGATGCCCTCTTCGATTCACTTTCCCAATTTGATGATGTCAGAGAACTTGTGACCTTCGACCATCATCAGCTGCTCGTAATATTGAGGATCCTGAGCTCGTACAAAGAATTTCTTCATTTGTTCCTTTTCTAAGGCTGGCCTAACCTTGGCAGCTTCTGACCTCCAACGAGTAGCATACTCGCGAAAGGTCTCTGTTGGCTTCTTCTTTCAATTCTGAATGTAGAATATATCCGGAGCATTCTCCGTGTTGAACCTGAATCGATCCATGAAGTCTGTTGCCATGCTTACCCAATTAGTCCGTTTATTTGGATCCTGGATGATGTACCAGGACAGTGCATCTCCTTTCAAACTCCTCATGAAGAGTTTCATGCGGATTCTTTCATATTTTCCCACGCCAACCAATTTTTCGCAGTAGGTTCTCAAATGGACTCTTGGATCACCAGTACCATCGAACATCTCGAACTTAGGAGGTTTTTACCCCTCGGGTAGTTTGACATCAGGCTATATGCAAAGATCTTCATAGTTCATCCCCTCAATCCCTTTAACTCCTTTGACGCCCTAAACTCGGTTGGTCAACTTCTTGAGTTCCTTGGCCAAATTCCTGATAATTCTATCCTTCTCGTCAGACTCAGGGGTATGCGGTGTGGAATGGGCCACGATTTCCACATAAATAGGATTATTGTAGGCCTGGAAGTGGTCTTTTGTCTGATCCTGGAGAGGTGGAGTGTTATGGTGACAGACATTGCATTATGCTGGCGGGACTTGGTCCTTGGGGTGATTCGGTTGTTTAGGGATGTTTTGTGGTAAAGTGGGATTTGGAGCATTTGGGAAGTGGAGATCCGGAACATTGAGGGAAAGTGATAGGTGAGCCAAGTTCTTGACTTGGTCAAGTTCCTCTTGGAACTTCAGTAGCTTTTTCTCCAGTGGAGACATACCCTCTTGCAGAACTTGAATACCCCGACCATCAGCGATCTCAACCTGTTCATCCCTGTTCTCTTTTCTGACGTTGTTTGCTTCTGCCATCTTAGTTTTACCCTTGCTTTTTTCCTTTGGGAGGACTAGGAGGAGGAGTAGGATGAGGGCCCTTCGATCTTGTGCAATAGGCGGATAATGCCAGAATGTACGAACTAACCTTTGGGGAGGGGAATAATAAAATTGAGAAAACAAAAACAAAAAAGTAATGAAGTTAGTGAGGAGTCATAAAACATTGGATATTTAAACACGTAGTGCTGAAATGTAAAGCATATCCTAAAGTGGGGAACCTCTTGAGCCCGAGGTAGGCCTAGCGAAAAATTAATTTGGAGAACTTAAGATGCTAAATGCCTCATTTTATTGATAATAAAATAGACAAATCCAACACGACTCTAAGAATGCGAAAAATATAAAATGTCACTAATGGCCAGTGGCCTTATTACATCAGAAGGCAAAGTAAAGAAAATCCTATCTACTTGGTCCCAGAAGGACCTTCCCCAGACTCGTCATCTCTGCTCGCGTTGATTAGCGTCCCCATCTCGTGGAGTCCCAGCAGCAAGTAGGTCCTGGCTAGAATTCCTCATTCGGCTCCCTCGGACTTCCGACAGGTCTCGATCCTCCTAATGAACTTCTCCTCTAAGTCGAATATGCCTCGCTCCAAGTGTTCTAGACTCTGGGTGGAGGTGATGGCCATGCCAAATCTGGGGACCTCGTGCCTCATTTCTGCAAAACAAACAGGTTAGGCCCTTACCCCCACTAGACTCGACTATTTGACATCAATAATTAGCATGAGCATTTAGTTCTCCAAATAAATGCACAGAACATGAAGGCGTCCGTTTGGGTTCCAGGGAAACCCAATGGAATTTGGACAAGGCTATCTTAAAGGCTGTTGTGCAGATAACACGTTAGCCTGTCTAGGTTTGACCATGATGCATGCAACATATAATAGAGTGAGGTTTCTATGGGGTTTTAGACTTGTACCCTTGAGCGGACAACTCAAGGGGGAAGGCGCAAAACTGTCGACGGCACCGCTGATCGACTAGTTTTACCACAAATATGCCTTTCCAAATTTAGGGGTAATAATATTGGAATAGCGCAACCACTCATTGCAAGCGTTGCTATAGGATTTTTGTTTGGCACGAGTGGAATACGAATGCGGAACATGATATGTGATAAATAACATTTAAACAAGTAGGCATGTATTTTCACATTTGAGGAAAACGGTAAAGAAACGAAATACGACAGTTATAATTGAAAGCAATTACAAGGAAAACACGAAGATACGTCAGTTTTGTTTAGGCGAAATAAATACTTGCGGGATTAAAAAGTTAGTCACATATAACAGGGAATAGGAAAGGGTATAAACATTTAAACAGAAACTGAAAGGTCCAAATTCACAAGACAACCTGTAATGGTATAAGCCTAGGGATTATCCCCAGCAGAGTCGCCATGCTGTCGTGACCCTTTTTTCCTCGCACCGGTCAGGTGCAGAGAGATCGGGTTTATGACATTTTGGACAACTCCTTAAAGGAAGAGGTTTAAGGAAGAGTCGCCACCTAACGATTTTGTGGTGCGTTAAGGCACCTAGAGTAGATAACTCATGAACTAGTTTGCATTACCAGAGATTGGGTAAGGGCTTGAAGTTATCCTAAGGGGACGGTGTTAGGAACCCCTCAAGATCCACAAATATGGGTCCCAGCCAAGAAGTTTTGTGAATTTGGACGATAAGGAAGTAGCAAACATGACTCATGTAAGAGGGGACTTTAAACAAGTAAAGAAAATTTTATAAAGTTTTGAAAAGTAATAAAGTAAAACATTTCGAGAAAAACCATCCTAGGTTTGAAATAATATGGATCACATTAATGCAATACCCGGTATGTCACTCCTTAGAGAGGGGCTACACGTGGTATTAGCGCACCGGTCATCATATCCGTATTCTACCCTTCCCACCCTGTAGAGGTATTTAAAACGCGTGTGTTGGTCACGAAAACTTATTGCGTGTTATTACCCGTCCATTCTATAAGTCCTGGAGGGTGTTTAGGAATACTAATCCAACAAGGTGAGTACTAGGCTGACACACTAGGTTTTAAAGGATAAAATTCTAAATGACAAGTAGAAAAACAGTAGGACTTGCACATATGGGGTACACAAATAGTTATAGGGCTCATATATCCCTCCACAAATAAGGCACGTAAATAGAACGTCTCAAACACAATAAAGGTCTCTGATTCAGAACCTAAACAGGAAGTCTAAGTGTGAAAACAACAGGTTTTAATGGGTTTTAGCAAATTGAATGGATAATTTTAAAAAAAGACAGCAGTATGCAAGGCAGGAATTTAAAAACGAGAAAAATCAATATCAAACAGAGAATATTAACGAGTATCAGAAACGAGTGCAGGATTGATTCTTAGAGAACTCTTTTTTTGTAGCAACAGGCAGTGTATCAAGTAATTGATTTCTGACTGTAGCAAACATTAGGCCTAAGGTTTGCCTAGGCGTATGAACATATGTTGGTTACTTATTTTACAAAATCAGTGGAATGCAGGTCTTTAAACTTGGTGTTTAAAAGACATGTGATGAGAATGAACATCCTATAGGAATGGTATCTAAGAATGCAAAGACGGTATATTGAAGACGTAGCCAGTTTTAGGCAAGCCAACCTAATTTATACTAAATGTTACCCTTCCCATATGATTAATTATTCCAACTTTTACCAGTTTTAAGCATTTATTAACATGATATTATCCTGTGACATGAAAAAAAATAAAGACATCTGATACCTGAGCCAAAAGATAAGCATATGTATGAAAATACATACCAAAACCCAAAATATACGCAAGTGTGTTCCAGGAACTAGTGTCACGAGTATCACGGGCAACTATCTGAATATACAAGGATAACATATATGTACACAATCCCATAATCTGAAAGAAATAGATGGGAAATGACAAAAGGAAACTCCAGGGTGCTGCCAGAGATCGTCAGGAAGAGCAGCTCACCGCGAAGTTGACTCAGCCCAAGTCAGCATCTAACGCCGGCCTGATAATCAGATGTACCAGCCTCCTGACCTGTACAGTCAAGTACAGAAAAAAAGGAAGAAGTGCAGCATGAGTACATAAAAAATATGTACCCAGTGAGTATCCCGCCAAAACTCGAAGGAGTAGTGACGAGAGGTCGATTAGATACTCACTAATGTCCAGAAATATAATATATGACGAAATATGGCTAAAACAATAGGCATGGAAAAACAGTGAGCAACAAGTATATAGCAAATAACGAAAACTAGATAATAACTGAAAAGGGACCACAAGGTACCAAAAATCTTCTCTTATCCAATGCCTGACACTCCAATTTTTATTAAGTGACTCAAACTCAAGTGAACATACACATACCAGGACAAGACAACCGACCGTAGTCATAAAGGTGTTCATAGGGATTGGGGTCATAAAGCTATCCCACGGTCGCGAATCATACCTGTGACTCGCGTGTTGACTCGATATAATAAGCTATCCCACGATCGCGCATCATCCCTGCGACTCGTGTGCTGACTCGATAATAATAATAATCTATGCCACGATCGCACATCATCCCTGCTACTTGTGTGCTGACTCGATAATAATAATAATAAGTTATCCTACAGTCGCACATCATCCCTGCGACTAGTGTGCTGACTCGATATCAAGTGTGTATATATATAAGTACATGTGTGTACCAACTCAATAGTGAACTCAACAGGACTGTGTCAATGCCACGAGTATCCAACTGGGATCCAAATCAAAATGTTTCATGTTTCCATAACAGCTCAACAATACTTTCAACTCTTATCACATAAAAGGTACAAATAGGACACATAGTGGCATGCTCGTGAGTCCTAAAGCTACCCGACATAGAAATATAGTCGACACATACAGACTCTCGTCACTTGGTACGTACGCGGCCCCACAACATGCATACATAGAAAACAAGGAACCTATGGGGACATTTCCCCCTTACAAGGTTGGAAAGGAGACTCACCTCATGACGAAACCACCCCTCGGATCAAGGATGCATCCGAATCTCCGAAATCTACCCTCGACGACTCGCAACTAGCCAAATATAGTTTAATAACATCAATGCATGCTCAAAAAGGGGAATTATTCTAATCTACCCAAATTTTGACATTCTTGAGAAATTCTAAAAATCCAACTTCGGGACCACACGCTCGGATTCCGAAAATTCTCGAAGGTTGGAAAGGAGACTCACCTCATGACGAAACCACCCCTCGGATCAAAGATGCATCCGAATCTCCGAAATCTACCCTCGACGACTCGCAACTAGCCAAATATAGTTTAATAACATCAATGCATGCTCAAAAAGGGGAATTATTCTAATCTACCCAAATTTTGACATTCTTGAGAAATTCTAAAAATCCAACTTCGGGACCACACGCTCGGATTCCGAAAATTCTCGAAGGTTGGAAAGGAGACTCACCTCATGACGAAACCACCCCTCGGATCAAAGATGCATCCGAATCTCCGAAATCTACCCTCGACGGCTCGCAACTAGCCAAATATAGTTTAATAACATCAATGCATGCTCAAAAAGGGGAATTATTCTAATATACCCAAATTTTGACATTCTTGAGAAATTCTAAAAATCCAACTTCGGGCCCACACGCTCGAATTCCGAAAATTCTCGAAGGAATGAGTTACCCGAAGCCTAAGGATCAAAATTATATGATTTATACAAAAATTTATGGCCTTAATTGGATAATTCTCCAAATTTTCTAAAATCCCAACTACTATCCAAAACTTAGATTTTTCTAGGAATTAGTAGAGAATTTTCTTGACAATTCATGAATTTAATTAGTAAAAGGAGTGGAATTACTTACCTTTTGGAGGAATTGGTTGAAGGGCTATTTTCTCAAGCTGTAGGGCTCAACAATGGAGGTTAA